>JAVQJF010025333.1:0-43565 GCA_036023855.1 Gadopsis marmoratus | reverse complement strand
TCAGATGTTCTTGTGTCCACATAGTGCAGTCATACAGGAGACTGTCATGCTAATCTTTAAATCTGAAAAAATGTCTCAAAGGCCGTCAGACGGATAAATGTAAAATGACAAACACATCCAACAAACGTTTTTCTTTGTTGTTCCAAATGTGGCTCTTACGCTGATCTGTCGGCGGCGTGGCCAACATTTAATTCAAGGTAAGAAGAGCAGTCGGCGTCCACTCCTGTCCCAAGTACAAGGGTATCATTTAACCAGCTGGCAGTGTGCAAGGGGAGACGGCACACTGGTGAGTCACAGCCAAAAATACTCTGTTTACAACATTTCTCCTGTGTAGGCTCGGGGACTATAAAATGCAGCTCTACTCTGAGGATGTTTGGTTGAAGAGGATACATTTCCTGTGACGGTTACACGCTGCCAGCAGCATGAAAGAAATAGGACTCCAGTTGTGCAGTAGTCAGTTAAAATCCCAGATTTCTTTAAAACAATGGGTGTTGGCCACTACAAGAAAAAATCAGGCTGAAAAATACTACTGTATACCTGGGCAATAAAAGTGGCACCTTCTGTTGTAGTCTTAAATTCAGTGACACTGAAACCTGCAACAACGCACTATTAGCTGTGTCCAAGCAATTGGAAAGTAAAAAAGACAAAAACCCCCATAATTCATAAAAGGTGCACCCAGCTACAACACATGAGGTGGACACAATATCATGAACATCTGTTCAGTAATGCAAACAGCAGCAGCTTAGAAATACTGTGCATGCCACTTTGGGAGGTTGTAGTATTCAGTTTTTGTTTAGAGTTACTCTAGTGGGATTTGGGTATTTTTAGGTATTTTAGTTCAGTATTTCCATATACTGCTAGTTCATACCTCAACTCCACTACATTTCAGAGGGGTCTTCTTGTTTCACTACTTCACAGCTGTAGATGGATTCGATTTTTACACTCAAAATATAAGATCAACTTATTAATAGGATGCATTACGAAAACTGTAAGTAGCTCAAATTAGTTTTAATTGACCGATATTTAAAAGCAACTTAACACCAGCAGGGGGACGAAAAGGCTTTTGCTGACCTCCAATGGTTTACATTGTGACCTTTCTGCAGTGATGCAGGATGTGTCAGTACACAGTATCACTGTTGGGTGTGGTACTTTGACTTAAAGTAGCCGTGATCAATATTTTCATGTTAAAAATGGATCAAATGACTATGTGCAATGAGAAAGGATTTGCTCATAGAAATAAAACCTCAGCTTTACGGAGCGTTTTAGCATCTTTCAGGTTCAGCTCTACTGTTTTGGTCCTCTCTCACTGCTCTCATCTGTGTCATTTCCGGACACAGCTGGCAGCTGGCAAAGCTCGAAAACCCGCAGAACACTGCCTTCTCGGCACCAAACAACAGACACACACCGTTAGCGACTAGCAGCTAAAGAGCCAGATATTTGTCTCAGGAGTTGTCAGGGACCAAACACAGAGCTAAAAGGAGAGCAAATATTGGACTTGCATTCATCAACTGGCCACAAACAAGACTCCAAATGGATGCTAAAGTTGCTTCATGTCTGCTGGATGTGTAAATAGGCAACTGTTAACTAACAACTTCAAAGGTGATAATACTGTATGTCAGATGTTGTGTTTTCAGCTTGTTTCCACGGCCTCCAAAAAAAATATTTATGGCAGGTCTAAGAAAAGCTTTCAGTGTTTGACTTGTAATAAAGTATTTATACACCGTGGTATTGCTCCTTGTACTCGTGCGTGTTGGTTGTATTGTGTGGAGACAGGTAGTACAGGTGTGTAGATGTGCACACACACACACACACACACACACACACACACACACACTCCCCACCTCCCCGACAGCAGAAAGGAGAGCTTGTCGATGGGCGTCTTGGCCTCCACAGCGTACGTCTCTCCTGCCTTCAGCTCCACCACCTTGCTCTCAAAGGCGCCTGCGATCTCCTTGAACACCTGCACGGGCACGCACAGAGGCAGGTACACCGCCTGGTAGAGGGAGGTCAGCTCCTCACTGCGTATGCCCTCCTGGTGCAGCCGGTACAGGAGGTGGCAGATCTGAGCCAAGCAGGCCAGCAGCATGAGCAGGTTCCAGGTGAAGACGTCCAGGCCGCACATCGTCATCCAGCCCCACAGGGTCAGGCAGGCGAAGGCAGGAGTCAGGAAGCCGAAGATGAAGAGGCACCCGTAGGCCCCGCTGCCCCCCATGTAGCCCAGGAACAGGAAGGTGTTGCCCAAATGGTAGATGGCTCCCTCCGTGTTGTTGGTCCAGCCATCGCAGAGAGGAGCAAAGAACAAGCTGTCGAGCAGAGTCGAGTTGTCTGTGTTCATGTTTGAAACTCTTCAAACGGCAAGCTGAAGCGAGGCCTTTGACAGAGACAGTTAAAGAGGACCAAAGCGACTTTTTATCCACTGAAACTTGGTGCTATTTCTGTCCCATCAGAAGTTACAGCCAAAATTTTTTGTTTGAATAAAATCTTGATGAAAAATAAACAGATAATGCCGACCAAAACCGTCAGAAGTAAATGTTTGTTCCCTTGGCGTGCAGTGGAAAATCCTTCAATGTGAAGATGTTCTCACGGCTCTATTTGTTATAGAAACACAGCTGGAATGGGTTTCTTCTTCTTCTTCTCTCATTATGCGTCCCTTCCTCTCTCCTCTTCTGACTTCTGGCAGCGTCGCTCTCCCTCCTGAGTCTTCCTGTCGTCTCTCTTGCTGTGCTTTTCTGTTTATTTCTCTCGCCCGCCGGCCTGCACAGAGCCAACAGCTGGAAGAGATGGGATAAGGGAGGGGGGTCGGGGCGTTGATAGAGCCCTAGAAGGATAACCATGTTTGGAATTGAAACCCAAGGAGGAAAGAGTGGTGGACAGAAAGCAGGCCCGCTACTTAACATAACAGAAAGAGAGAAAGAGAGAGCGGCAGGAAACGGGAGGGAGATTATAACAAATATCTCCGAGAGCCTCAAATATGTCATACACATTTTTTTATTTTTTTTTTTTTTTAAAGGTTCCTCCAGAGCTACAATGCAGTCCTTCGTTCACCCAAGTCCAGTCTACTCTCAGGAGGCCAGTGCAGCCAGTGCATATTTAGTAACACTGAAATAAGTACAGTGACAGCACAGGTCAGATTTCAGGTATAAACACCCGCCGCCGCCTCACACATCCGGCTGTCCTCTCAGCCAGGAGCACGCTCTGCTCACTGGGACCAGTCCATTAGAAATAACGCTTCTCTGCTTTATTTTTCCATATTTTTATTATATCAAGACAACAGACAAATGGAACGCATACTGTCGGACATAAATGTAAATTTAGCAAAATGATCCCTATGCAAAAGCCAAAGACCTGTATTGACAAAAATAACCAGAATTCTTCCTGACTCACAGTTTCATGAGGAAAATAGTTTGTGTAAACTGTGTGATGTGGGACAAATGTAAAGTGAGACATTTCATTCATTAATGTCTTGGTATTGTATAAGTACTAATGACCTGGCTTCACAAGATCATGTCAAATGTTTTGGTGTACAGACGATAAGATGTTGAAACTAACTTTTACTCTGAAGAAAAAAGGTGGCAAGCTGGACTTTTAAGTTATAATAATTTAATTTTGTTGTAGACATTGAAGTCTGAAAATCTGAATATGTAAGTTCTTTGTGAACTGGTATTTTTATTTTGAAAACATTTGCTCTTCATTCTGGATCCGATATGATTTGAGGTGTCTTGTAAAACCCATTCTGACTGGGCATATTTGTATGCATGACAATTAAAAACATCACGAGTATCAGACAAAATTGTAACATTGTAAAGACAATACCCGGCAACTCAAATTTAGCCAAAAGTGACTTATTTACAGTGTTTGAAAGAGTCAAGTTACTTCAGATTTAATCTGCTTTAGGGACATGTTCAACATTTTGTCTCCAAATTAATGAAAAAGCCAAGTGGTACACAAACTCTTGATGGGAAAATATAGCATGCGGGTGGACAATTACAGACAAAACTACAAAAAGAAATGAAACCCTAGTGAAAAAAAAAGTGGCATGAATAAAATAATAAACTAGTTGCTGTTTAATTGCTGTAGCAGTTCAGCGGGCTGTGTGTAGGTGTCAACAGGTCCACTGCCAGGCACACTTCAGTACGAGTGACACTACAGAGGAAGAATGCAGATATGTATTGACTTTGCAGGGCAGGAGTTATTTTTAAACCTAAGTGCATACCAGGGACAGCAACTGTGACAAGCAGCCGTTCACCGAGAGAATAGACCTTCACTGCAGAAGCTTACGATGAATATACAACCAAGTCTTACCAAAATACTTAGTGCATTTAATAATCACCAAAATAAAAGACAGTCAGCAACAGTTATTCTTATTGCATAGGCTTTTATTCAATTTCAGGCAGCATTTAGATTTACACATTTCTCAAATTGTGAAGACTAAAAAAAAACAATCACAGAAAAGACATCAACCCATCAGAGCCCAAGTGAAACATCACATTTCCCTTCCAGTTCACATATAAAAATACGGGGAAAAGGGGGCTATCAAGGGCCAGCTTCCACTTGCACAGCAACACACTGCAGGAGAGAAACAGACAATGAGCTATTCACATTCTCAGACCCAAGATCAGAGGCTGAGGCATGGTTTTATAAAAACATGTTCGATAGGCTCCATATCAAATAAGATGGGCTACATAATAGGACATTTGCTCCAGCCTACCGTCTAAAGATTTCTCCTTTCGTAGAGCAAGTAAACATTTTAACTGCTGAAATGCAAGTTGGGCCACATGGCTTCAGGCATGTTTAATGTGTGGTCATGCAGGCACGTCACACTCTTTGCTCCACCCCCCTCCTGACCCTCATTACATGATGTTCTAGTCCGATGCTGCAGTTAGTGCACAACAATGGATGAACTCGGCAATAGCCAAGAGACACAACTGACCTAGCGACGGAAAACCGAAGCTCTAACCCTGGTGGTGCTCATTTACACACCAGAGTGACTCAATTGAAGTTGGCTTTAGGTTGTCAGAATATATTTGCAGTGGCCCATCAACTCCGTTCATCACCAGTACATGCATTCAAACGGGGTGTTCACGTTTTGTTTCCAGCTTTAATTTTGTAGGCTTAACCTTTGAAATAACCAAATCTGTAAAGAGAAGTTATCCCTAAAGCAAAATACACATGATTTAAGACAGTCTGCAAATAAATGCAGACAAAACGGTCTTAATTTACCAACCCATGCATGTGAAGGGGAATAACTCTATTTAGCAAGCATTTAGCCTGATTAAACTTCTACTAGCCAATGTTGTGCAAACTGAAAGTCAGATTATATTAAAAAAAACTGGCTAACTGAAGGTAAACTGTCCGTGCAACTATTCCAGCACTTTTCATGCCCCCAAAATTGCCACTTCCCCCTGACCTTCGCGGTGTGCACAGAGTGAGACTTAGGGTTCATACACGACGGTAATTTTAAACGCCTACAGTTAGATAACTCCAATTTCACTTCATTATAATGCATGTCAGTGCACTGCTGTTCTAGTCTGGTAGTTCAGCATGTACTCATGGATGAATTAGTAATAGCTGAGGGTTACAAACGACCCAGAGCACAGAAATTATAGTTTCAGACAAGCTGATGGGACAATAAGGTTACATGTGTACATGTGTGAATACTGACTGAATTTGATACTTACCACACACAAAAAACGGAGTGGTTAAATCTTGAAGCCAAGCGCCCTCATGCAATCTTTGTGTGCCTCGATTAGGTCTGTGCACCTGTCCTCTCCCTTTTCAATGATACTGCAGGAAACAGACCCGAGTCAATGAATATTTTCACTTGCAACAAGGAAAAGCGTTTTAGTCTCTCCGGGTCGGGAACTTACCAAGCATCCCTGACTTTCTTTGTCTCTGGACAAGCACAGCATGGTTTCAGGGGCTTCTTCTGCTCTGCGCCATGAGCAGCAGACTCCACGCCGGCAGCAGACACGGTCGACATCTCCCGGTATGAACTAGAGAAATTAGACGATTTAATTCACTTGACACTTACGAGGCCTTAACCGATGTTTCCCGTTCTCGGACGACTTCTCAAGGAAGTTGTAAAGGGACACAAGGCATTTGTTCCCCACAGAAAAATGGCGTGATGGTTAATGACATGATTAATGGTCCCATGTACTTAAGTTTCGGTATTGTGCTGGCTGACTGTCGCAGCTTACTTACAACTTGAGTAGAACAGAGTCATTGTTTCATATTCGTAACACCTGCACTTCTCCTACTTTGACAAGGAAACACCTCTGCTGTGGAAAGCCCTATGGGGAATTTTTAACATGAAAAATTTAGAGTCAACAGAAGCGAATATTTGGTGCAACTAAATTAACGTAGCAGAGTTAAATGCCAACCAAGCATGCCAGTTCTTCCTGCAGGCGACCAATTAGCTACAATCGCAGTCACCTCTATGAATGTTTTAAATAAAAATAAAAAAATCTTTAACCGACATAAAATTTTAATAGACAAAATGCCAGACAGCTGCTTGTTTAAAATGATTACTTTCATTAGATCAAATCAAGTCAGCTGACTATTGGGGGACAAAAGCTCAATATATTACAGCCCAAAGTGATGTCATCCAATACCAACACATTTAGTTTTACAAACCAAGCAAATCCTCACAGTTGAGAAGCCAGGATGAGGGAATGTTATGCATTTCGCTTGGGAATTCAAAAAACATAGAGGCTTAATCAACTATGTCTGCCCTAAATCATTGATAATGCAATTTGAGTTTTGGACTGCTGGTCAGACAACAACAAAAAACAAGCCATCTCTAGACATCACCTTTGGTTTGGGGTAAAAGTGGGCGGCGCGTTTTAAAGTTGGAAGCTTCATACTCGTTAAAATACTCGCCAGATGAGTGGACAGTGGTATAAATGTGTTGTACCACAGCCACACGGTGAGCGTCAAGGGGGCAGGGCTGATGCAAGATCAGCTTAGGGTGAAACCATGCTCCACACAACACAACACAACACAACACACAGGTTTAGAGTATTTTCACATTTGAGTCTTTAACGCACGTAAATGTGGCGGGACACCCCTGAACAGCACCCACCATGCACTTCGCTGTGTTGTGGTTTACTAGCTGTAGCTACAACAGCTTGAAGGGTAACGCTCGCGCCGGCTAGCACAAGGTTAGCCAACAGTGATGGCGCTCAAGTTGGCCAGAGAAACGCTCACTGAGCACACGCTCGTCACCTTTGTCACGGCGGCCAGATGGCACGATTACATTGACAGAAAAACGTAGTGTGCTACTGAAAACACCCGCGGACTAATGCCGCGGCTAAGCCATGTTATGTAACTTACCTCGTGTGGAGGTCGGTGGTGCAAGCTAGCGGACGCGTCACCTTCAGAAAGGAAACCAGCGCGAGAAGGGCAAAGTCACGTGATTAAAAGCCGTCAACTGGGGCTTCTGGGATACGTAGTATTTTTTTTTTTTTTTTTACACCGGCGGGAAGAGAGGGAAACGTCATAGACCAGATTATGTATGAATGTACAGTAACTCTGTTAAATGCATATCGTGATATTTCTCTATGGGCTGAATTTTCTAGACTTGACACTAATGTTGCTTTTCTGTCATGTTTATTTTTGACCTTGAAAACAAATGATGCGATGCTAGCTAAAGCTAAACTAGTTAGCTAAAAGCTAGTAAATAAAAATTGTGGTCAAATTATTTTCTATATTTCTCTCCTTCGAAGTTAAAGTAACACCACCGGTGTTGTAGCACCGTAGGTACATAGCTGTCCATTGTACAAATGATGCATTTCCAGATTTATGCTAATGTTAAACATACACTATAAGCGAAAACAATTTCTGAAAAGACAGTTTTCATACGAACCTCTACAATCTAAATTTCTACATCTAAATTTTACATTACTTTATTTAAATTAGTGAACATGGTGCTTATCAAACAAAAATAGACTAGCAAAAATCCTTATTTTGTGTAAGCAGTGATAAGTTATATATAAGTTAGAATACATAAGTAACAAGCTAGTGTAATTTTTTTTACAAAAGCTTGACATTACACAACACCAGAAATTACCATTAAAAAAAAAACTAAAAAGGTCAACGTTGCTGTTTTTTGCCTGAAAACTAAAAAACTAGCAGCCACCATTCTATCATTTTAAACAAGACAGTCGCCCTTGATTTGTGTAAAACATGGGCCCTGGTGTTCTGTTCAGCTGCTCATTTCCACTCCAACCCAGCCAGTATACACACACACACACACGCACACACACACACACGCACACACACGCACAGCAGTACAATTCACAAACTTTCCCTGACCTATAAAAAATGCATACAATGAAAATTCATCATTCTGCTGCTCAAAAAAGATGAACTTGCTACGACTGCACCATTATTCACGTACCATAATATAAAACTTCAGATAAACCTTTTTTAAACTGCCAGATGAACGGGAATGTCTCACCCTCGCCCTCTTGGACTTTGGCACAATTTGCATCACAGGTACATTGAAGCGTCCCAATACTGCTACTACATACTATAACAGCTACTACCAGCACTGCTATGAGGGCACACTGAGTGCTATCTTCAAGTCTGTGATATGTTAAAATAACACCAGAAAGTGTTTTACATTTATGCTTGATGAATTACTTTTTTTAAATTGACTAATCATTTAATTATGCAAGCTGATACTATTATAGCTTATGTTAAATAAATAAAGAACTATATGAGTTGAAAATTAACATCAGCCATCACACAGAATTAATAGTTTTTCTACTGCGGCATATATTATATTCTGTGCAGAAAAATATAGCTGCTGGTGGGTAGAATATACACTAGAGTGCCTGGAGAGTTATGTAATTTGAAAAATGTTCATTTTCTGTCCTACAATACTGAAGGTATATGTTTGTTTTCACATGTCTGCCAGGTTTACAGTGCGTCAGCACAGCAAAGCAGTGCGTAAGCAGAAGCACTGACTCACTTATTCTTGTTTGAGGGCCAGCTGTGTGCTAGATAAATGAGCAAGTAAGCATATTGTTAATTTGCTCTGCACTGTGTGATAGATACACACCTCCATCTTAAACACACTTTTATGCAGTATTTGCTGTGCTTTCCACAGCATTAGAATCCATATAGTGTGGCACTTGTGAAAACAAATGCAAAATATACAAGAGGCATTGAAATGCCCTTTAATTCACTGTCAGTTTTATCTGAAGTATGTCTTTGTTTTTCCCTGTAGAAATCTGCCCCCTAAAGGAGGAGAGGTGTAGGACTGTCAGCCACCTCTTCCTGTGTGCATAAAGCCTACAGCAGTGTCTAGGAAAGCAGAAGTGTAAGCACTCTTTCTATGCTGTGCAAAGAAGGTATTTGCTATGCAGCCAGTGATTTGGCTATGCAGCCAATTAATATTCTGCCATGCAACCGTGTCCTTTGTTGGAACAGAGAACTACCAACACACTCAAAAACGACAACAACTAACTAAACACTTATTGGATCACATTGTAGTGTCACCGACAATGGACTGCGACGATAACCAATGTGTTTTGAACCGAAGCAAAAGACCCATCCACAACAACACAGACACGTCAGCTGTTCTGCTGGGCAACAAATGACAGTCTGAAAGCCCCTAAGAGGATGTGCTGCGCAGTGGCAATGACGCAGAGACCCTTTAGAGCTGTCCTAAGGTCTGCTACATCCTGTAATATCATTCCTATTTTTCAAACTTTGCTGCAATCCGACCAACCTTCCAAGAAGATGTAAAACGATCCAGTTGAATAACAATCCCAATCTTCTAACTCTGTATTCCTTGAAATGAAATAGTTCAGCTTCTGCTTTGTTCTGTTGCAGATGTGAAAATGTGCAAGCAAACAACAGAGGAGTTGACTCAGTACTGCAAGCATATGTACAGCATCAGGTAACACAGTACAGTGTTTAATTACATCCCTGCTAGACATGACCAGGACTGAACTTGTCCCTGCACACGCTGCCAGATGTCTAGTTCACATGACAGAAAAAAAAAAAAAATTTAATAATTGTGATCCCTTCACACACCCACATACATATATACACACACACACACACACACACACACACACACACATGCCATTGTGACATTCAGTATTAATGTGAGCTGGACCTTACCCTCTTGACATGGCTTGATTCATGTGGAGATGAGACACAGATACTGAATAGTTGATGAGCTGGGAGAAAAAGAAAAGAAGTGGAGGGATGGGGTGGGGTGGGGTGAGGTGTGGTGGGGGCAGAAATAGAGAGCAGCTGACGAAGAGGGAGGGAGGGAGGGAGCAGAAAGGCGTGTATCCACTCACATCGTTCCACACAGCTTCAATAAGCCCCGAGGTTGGGATCCTTCACAGAAAATTACCTTGTGACCAAGAGGAGGGGAGGTCAGGACGGGTAGAGGCAGACTCCTCTTGTCCGGACAAGAGCGAGCATCAGCAGTAGCATCAGCAGCAGAGGGAAGATGGCCTGTGCGTTCAGCTGACGAGGGGACTGAAGTCGGGCCATGGAGAAGCTAAAAGGTCCCACTGTGGGATGCACCACAGCCACCTGTGGATGGAGAGCCCTGCTTCTCCCGCAGCTGAACAGACAGTCCCTGTACGTGTACGGCAGCGAAATGGCCGTGGAGAAGGAGTGCATGCGACAGCTGCAGAGCGGAGTCTTTGTCATCCACCCATTCAGCCTCATGAGGTATTTAATATATTTGATAGATTCAGGCCAGTGTACTGAGACACCACCTCCACTTTGAGCCTGACGGTCCATTAAAGTTGTGTAGTTTCTTTAAGTTTTTTTTTAGCTGATGACTGATGAATGATTTCCTGAGTTAATCCTTCAGGGACTAACAAAGTATTATTTTAGCTCATTCATTTTTCTCCATGTTAGAGTTGAAACGATAAGTGGATTAAATGATTAGCCCATTGATAGAAAAATAATCTGCAACAATTTTGATGATCAATCAAAAAATCCAAACCATTTCTAGTTCCAGCTTCTCAAGTTTACAGATTTGATGGTTTTCTTTGGGGAGTTTCTTGCACTATATTTTTAGGGTTTGGAAAATTTTGTTGGACATTTTTCAATATTTTCTGACATTTTACTGTAAAATAATTTTAAATACTCATTAGTTGCATAATGCATTTGTAATCAGTATTAAGCATCAGTCAACAGTGCAATAATTGATAAGAATTTGTGCTGCACGTTACAAAACTCTTATTATTATAATTAATATCAAATGTAGAGAGAGCTAGTAAACATTAAATCAAAACAAGTAACCTAAAAGACCAATTTAAGGTTGATAATCAGTATCACACTTGAAATTCTAATTTTGAGAAGTGATTTTGAAGATGCTCCTGGAGGATTAGAAGGGGATAAAAACCAGGTGGGTTCAAATTACTTCTTTAAGGCACCTGTTTTCAAAGATGGCTGGTTCTGTTATTATTAGTTTGTGACATGATCAGACGGAGTGAAAACAGAGATGGGATGAAACAATTGGGATCAGAGAGCAGAGTTATTTGAGCCTGGCAATCGAACCCTGGCTGAGGAGATGTGCAGTTACAGTATCAGAGTATTTAGTGTGCATAAATCAGCTTGCCTTACCGGCTTCAGCATGACTGTCTAATGAGTTCTGGCAAATGAGCTGAGACTTTCCACTACAAACCTACATGATAAACAAGATCTTAAGGCTCATTTAAAAGTCACACACGCTCACATACCGTATGTTTGTGCGATATTGTCCTGCAGGAGTTACTACATCATGTGCATGATGGCCATCACATTTCTGAACCTGATTGGGATTCCCATGGAGATCGCATTTCTGGACGGAAAGAGCGGGCTGGCATGGGAAGGATTTAACGTGTTTTCAGACACGCTGTTCCTGATAGACGTGGCTCTGAATTTCCGAATGGGCATCATAGCAGAGGACGGCGAGGTGAGAGTGGCTGTACTCTATTTTCAGACACAATCTGGAAGTCTATAATCCCTGCGCAGACAAGCACATACAATCCATCTTTGCCCCATCTGTAATCCACTCAATACACGAAAGGCTAGATTAACAAACTTTCCCCCCCCCCCTCAGCTCCTGGACATGGGCGAAATTGGCACCTGCTGGTGTTTGATTTTATAACAAGGATTATGATATTTTGGATAAATGAGAAGTATAACATTTCCTATTAAGCATTATGCAGTCTATATCCTGTTTATATTTGTGACTTCTATCTTGCCAATCACAAATGGCCCATCTGTGGTGTTTACTCTGGACCACACGAACATCTGGTTTTGCCAGATTTACTCTCGGTCGGTTTCTGCCGGTTTGAAATATTCATGTATGTATTTCCTTTGGGCACACTGCTAATCTCATCTGACACCACCGTCTGCCTTAATTTTGGACAAACCCCCCAAATATTGGTTCAGTTCAAATGTTAAATTATACATGTAATCGTGGCATGTGCTGCACAGCATCTTCATCCATCTGCTCAATCTGCTGCTCTGTTCTCTTTCACAGGAAGCTATTCTGGATATCAAGAGGATCCGAGTCAGTTACCTGAGGACATGGTTCATACCGGACGTTATAGCTGCTTTCCCAATTGGCTACATACTGCTGTTTGCGGTAATAATGAAAAGACTGTTGAAGCAGCAAACAGTCAACAGCGTGCTGCAGTATTTATCTGTTCATGGTTTATAAATAGAAACTTGTGGAGCACTCAGAGCAGAGAGAAGGTGTTTTACAGACAATAAAAACTAAGGAAAGGGCAATAAAATAAACACATAAGATGATTTGAAAAGGTAAATTCAATGATAATAAAACACGAATTAATGAAATAAAATAAATTCAACAGGAAACATGCCACTGATAAATGAGCATGTGCATTTCATTATCCAAGGACTTACAATACCACAACGATGACAACCCCTCCAAGACCAACAAGATGATGAGGATACTGATGTTTGTGCGGATCCTCAGCTTGATCCGACTGGCCCGAGTGTCCAGACTGGTCAGGTTCTTCAACGAAGTGGAGAAAGTAAGTTCAAACGCCAGACAGCCTTCAAAGCTCATCTTTGAAATTCAATCAACCTTTCTCCCGCCTAGCTGCAGATACCTTACCAGTCTTGGCTCAGATGACTAATCGACTTTGAACGCTTACAATGTCATTTGTAAAACAAGAGCTGACACATTGCTCCATGGTCCATTTTGGCTCCATTTTTTTGATTTTTAACAGAGTTTGGCTTTTTCTAATTGCATGTACCCAAACATTGGCTCCACCAACAGGGGTCTGGATAGTACACCTCAAACGTACTTTGATGATGTCCATGGTAATCTCACAATGAAACGCAAGATATCTTGGAACTAATCTTAATAATGAATAATATATGCTGTCTGGGAATTTATGTGTAACTCCAAGCCTTTAATCTGCTGCTAGCGGCTGAAATAAATGGTTTCTGGTGTCCCTCCAAGTTAAGTTAATCTTGGCTAGCTCGTCCTTCAGTCCATCTCGGTGCAACCTTTGGGATGTGATCTGCCTCCATTGCAATCATGTGGTCCAGCCATCGCAGTTGCCTCTGCCTTACTTCAGGGATGATGTTGCTTTTGGTTCTTCTGTATACTTCTATGGTGATCTATGGGCTTGTTAGGCCAGAAGATGCCACATAACCTTCACAAGCATCCACTGTTGTTTTTAGCTTGTGTTTATCTGTTTGGTTACTTTTATTTAATCGGCTGTTAGTTTAGGTTCTGTTAGAAATGTGCTTTAAAGGACTATTCTGGTTTATTACAACCTGGGTCTCTTTTTTAAAGTTCTGGCCATCATTCCCACTGATAATAACAACATTGTGCTCAGTCAAAGTTAATTGCCTAGATCTGCAAACATGGAGACATCGCTAAAAAGAAGTCTGGGCAACAGGGCAAGAAACATGAGTAGTCAGACGATCACATAATTATTATTTGGAAGAGAAAATCATAAGCAAATGTTACAATTATTACCAAAGCTGTCCATTCTAAATGTCCATCACAGGCCGATGTCCCGGTTCACCTTTGACCAACTGTACTTATCGTAGTTGTGTGCATACAGTTTCCCAGTGCAATCAGTGATTATTAGGCCATTTGATACCAAAGCAGAGTTGTATTTGGTGAAGCTAGCTAGAGGACATTGCTGATCCTAGACCAGGCTTAAGCCCAGGATGCTGCTGTAATATGGCACACAACTCAGCCAACTGAGCTACCAGGACGTCCTTCAGTGTGTATGATTTGCTTACCAAATGCCATAAAGTCCCATGCTTTCTTGTTATCTCTTCCTGACAGGTGTCAAATGCAAACTTGGAGGTGGTCCGCCTGTTCTTCCGCATCCTGTCCCTGTTCATGATGATTTTCCTGCTGTGTCACTGGAACGGCTGCATCCAGTACTTTGTCCCCATGCTGGAGGAGTTTCCCACTGACTGCTGGGTCCGGAAAGAAAACCTGATGGTGAAACTAATTTCACAAAACCTTAGACAACTCTTACGCTAGACAAATGGAGTGTGGATGACGTTGGTTGTTGATGAGGCGTTATGAATGACGTGTAGAAAATTAGTCCTCAACTATTTTAGTAATTGATTTTAGAATATAACTCATTTTTAAAGCAAAAATACGAAATATGCTCTTAGTTCCAGCTTCCACCACAGGCTATATAACAAACCTATAATGCAGCGTGCAAAATTAACTATTTTCTCCACTAGCCATTTGGCTAGTGAATGTTCAAATTTTACCAACCACTCAATAGATTACCATTGTTTTTTTGTAAGTGAGTGAAGCAAATCCACCAGCCACTTGCATATTTTACCAGCATTTTGCTAAGTTTGTGCCCTGTTGTAACGTGTTCAGTAATGTAAAATGTATCACCAGTAGTTTACCTGTTAGCATTGGGAAATTGTTGTAGGGCATAACTTTAACAGTTAGTGGTGCTTTAAGCATCTGTGCCACATGCCATAGTTGAAATTCCCGATTCATGGTTAATGTTGTTGTGAAGCTCCAGGTCTACAAATCGTATCACTAATGATGAGAAAATGTCTTCCAGAATGCCACAGTGATCGTGAAGTACTCTTGGGGCGTTTTCAGAGCACTCTCCCAGATGATTGCTCTCTCTTACGGCTCCATGGACGCACCAACAAGTGAGAATTATAGATTTGACTTTATCCACCGCTAAATACAGCACAGGCGTATCAGATTCTCTTACTCGTAGATATAAATACCCACCACTTGACATGAAACTAGCTGGTGTCTCGGTTTCTTGTCCTCCAGATTATGTTGAAATGTGGATCGTCATGGTCAGTATGGTGTCTGGCTGTATGATGTACACCGTCCTCGTGGCCAACGCTACAACCATGATCGCCAACATCGACCCAGCAGCCAAGGAGTACAAGAGCAAGGTCCTCACGGGTGACACTATCCTTCTTCAGAAAATACATTTTACTTAAGTAAAAGTTGCAATTAAGTAAAAGTCCTGCATTCAAGATTTCACAATATGTACAAAAACAGCTAAATGTAAGTATTAAAGTAAAAGTACTTGTTGGGAAGAATGGTTCCTTTCAGAGAATGATTTTATTATATATCATATTATTGGAATACTATTACTTTAAGACGTAGAAACATTTTAATGTTACAGCTGGTGGAGGTGGAGAATATTTTAACTACTATATATACTGTTGGGAAGTTTAACCTTTAGCACAGTATCATATTTATCATATTTTACCATATTACACCTGGCTTTGTGTTGCGAAGATGTACATACTAATCATTAATTGTAATTTTAAATGCCAGCATATAAATATTCTCTTTTTTGCATTTATAGAAACTATGCAGTTATGGCACATGGTTAGATATACAGCTCGAGTGTGTCTTGTATCATCTAATGGGAGGTGGATCCGGAAAACATTGTGACTTTCCACAGATGAGCCGTCTGGAGCACTACATGACCTTCATGAAGCTCCCACCAGAGCTGCAGCTTCGTATCAGCAACTACTACCAGGCTCGCTATGGAGGGAAGTGGTTTCATGAGCGGGACGTCATGGACACAGTGTCCTCAGCACTCAAAGAGGTACAGCTGAGCTTCATCCGAAGAACTGAGAGGTTCTGCTTGGAACCTATTGTTGTTAGTTCCTTTGGGTCTTTGTTCATCTTACTGATTTATTTTCCTTTGAAGTAACATGTTTTATGATAATCTTATATTTTCTTCTTGTATATTTGTAGCAACATAGTTGTATTTATTTTTCAGCAAATCCTGATGGTGATGTGCAGCCGGCTGCTAAGAAACGTGCCAGTGTTTCAGAACAGAGACGAAAACTTTATCAACGCCGTCCTCCTCAAACTGGAGTACGAGGTTTTCCTGGAGGGAGACGCCATCATCCGACAGAATGTCCCGGGTGACCGCATGTTCTTCATTGACCACGGCCAGGTCCTCATGGAGACTGATTCCTATGAGAGGGAGCTGTGTGATGGAGACTTTTTTGGAGGTGAGTTGGATTTACTCGGATTATTTAATACCTGGCACATCTTTCAATGATTTGAAAAGTGATTTCCAGGCAGCAGTTGTCAGGGAATTTTGAAGTGGGAGAGGAGAAGGAAGTGAAAGACCATCAGGAAATTTCACAAATGTTTCGAATGTTACATTCCGTGTGCATTGTCTGTGTTTCCTGTTTTATTCTGAAAGCCTTACCTGTCTGGTCTGTTCAGTTCCTGCCATCGCTATGTCTCATTGATTATCCACACCTGTTCAACAGTGCTCACCTGCCCCTGATTCCCACGTTAGTCCCTTTCCTATATATACCAGTTCCCTTCCGTTGTTCTTTCTCGATTCATACTGCTTGCCGTGTGCTTAGTTTCTGCGTTCCTGGTTTTCCCCTGTATATGTTTTTTTTTGTGCTTCTGTCTGATCTTGGATTTACCTGTTGCCTGCCTGCCTGCCTACGAGTTCAGTACCTGCTCGCAAGCAAACTAAATACAAATAAACCATCTGCCTGTGCTTTGTGCGTTTGGGTCCTTTCCCTGCATCCGGTACTTCGCGCAGAATGAATCGACCAGTGTCAGACCCAGCAGACAGTCACCTTCCCAGCCTGCCCTTTTGCTGGGAGGATTTTGGAGTATCAGTGGAGGTTTTTGTTTTTTGGGGGGGGTTTTTCACTTCCTGCAGTCCCTTGGCCTCCTCTGGGACCGGGACTGTGGGATTGTCTATATAGTGGCATTTAACAGGTGGAGGAGGTATCTCAGCACTTTGCCTCCAGCCTGCTCGCAACCAGTTTGATTCTCCCGTGCCAGCAACCCTGATGTCTGCCTTTAAGTTCCTTGGGCATTCTATAAACTGCTCAAGAAGCCACCCTGACACCCAGTGGTCACCTTTTAAGGGCACCCGCCTGGCCATTTTCACAGGGTCCAGTGGAGCCCACAGAAGACGTAGCAGTCATGGCTACCGATGCCATTGGGGGTCTCTATTGCCCTTCGCCACAGTCGCCACTGCTCATCGCCACAGACTGGCCAGCCTCTCTTCCTCAGTTCAGCGGCGGCCCAGCCAGCTCCTGTTCTTTGTTGCCAAGTCGGCCTCTGAGCGGGTTCCTGTGCTGCTGCAGCAACCACCGGTTCCTGCGTTCGTTGCCGGCCTCCAGAGCAGTATGAATCGAGCCTCTGCTTTCCATGTGCTTAGTTTCCATGTTCCTGTTTTGCCTTGTGCATGTTCCTTGTGCTTCTGTCTCTGTACTTGGACTTGTTGCCTGTCTTCCTGCCTGCCTACCAGTACCTGCTTGTAAGCAAATTAAATACAAATAAACTATTGAACTGTTCAGGTCTGCCTGTGCTGTCTGCATTTGGGTTCTTTCCCTGCCTCCAGTACTTTCACACAGAATGTTTTACAACTTGTCTGTTTTCAGCCCAATTAGTTGGAAAGCATATTGATTATGCCTCCAGAAACAAATACTAACGAACATAAACAAAAGCAAATTTAATTTGTGCTGATAAATCAGGAAACGTCACTTAACCTTAAGAAAACACTCTTTGTAACATCTGTATTACCTAAAGCAAAAGTACACAATGCTGTTTAAGTATTACCTAATGTAATGAATGTATGGAACAAAGTCCTAGAAGCTATTTTGTCTCCACATTTTGAGCTACCATTGTGTTAAACACATTCACGTACGTTATTCATTCATTCATATTTATTAAGCAATGTAACAATATTTTATGTTGCTGGGCGTATGAATTCACCGTGAAAAAAGACCTTGACTCCATTGTCCACTTTCTAGGCTTTTCAGCTTTCAATCCCTATATTTTCATGGTCTTCCTCAGCAGAAGTCTGCTCAATTGTCATCCCTGTGGAGTTTTCTTTTCACCATTATGTGTGTTTAGGGTTAAATGAATACTCGTACTTGAGTGTATAAACATCTGTATGGATCTATGGAAAAGTACTTTGAAAGGATCAGTCCACTCAAATTACAAACAAAATCAAACATATCCATCTCCATGGACAGATACTACTAGAAGGAACCACAGGCTGGCTTTTTGTCCAGATTTTGAAATATCCACCGCCTTTTTCTGTCCCCTCCCAATACAATGGAGATGTATGGAATTTGCGTTGCTCAAAGCATTGAAAAATGCAACATCTCTTTAAGAAAATAGTGTCCTTATAATACACAGAAGTTGCTGTCAGCTTTCATAAGGAAAGTAGTAGAAAATAGGTCCAATCAAAGCTGTTAAAAATAGTAAGTTGCAAAATCGATTTTGCTGACACTATGTCAGAGGTGTCACCAAAGGTTGCATATTGCAGGAATAGTAGCATTTTATACTGCTGTCTCTCCTGAGGAAATCATGGCAAACTCCATTTAAACATCTGCCAATTTTCAGTCTCATAAAAACTGTTATTCTCACTGTGAACAGTTTTCACTGGAACCACTTTCAACCAGACAAACAGTCCCTATGAAAACAGCTGACAGCTTGGTCTGTGGATTATCAGTGACAGGGATGATGTTTCTAGGAACAAGTGTTGCAGCACACTTCAAATATACTAAATTTACTGATAATATTACTACTGTGGAATGAAAGTAACGGATTCATTCTGGTGAGTTTGGATTTAGATTTTTGGCAGGTTTAGTGTTTCCAATTAATTTTTCATTGCTCGGCATTCATTGCTTCTTCACATATACTGAACACATCTGCAAGCTTCTGTTTGTTTGCATAGATGAACAAGTGGCTGTTTTCTTTTTTTTCAAATCACCGTCAAAGCAAAGTGAATTATTCTATCTTTTCCAATTTGGAGGATTTATTTAATTCTCAGGCTTTAAGTGGGAACAGGTCCTAATCTTTTTGGCAGCAAACCCTCGGCAGCGTTTAGAGCTAAGCAGGCTTCCCGAAACAACTCAGCTAAGTCTGGTTATTTAATTTAGGATTAATTGTCAGATCTCATCCCCATCATTAGGATTTACTCGCTCATTAACCACACTCTTGTGGTTCCCTCTGTGTGTACAATAGAGACATGCGTGCTGACCAAAGGCAAACATCTGGCCACAGTGAAGGCACTGACCGACTGCCAGTGCTTCTCTCTGTCCTGCGACGACTTTCATGAGACGCTGGAGGGCTTCCCAGATGTCAAGAAGGACTTAGAAAAAATGGTTCAGCTCAACTCTGATTGTGGACTTGTGTAAGACCAAAAACAGCACTTGGACTTTTTTGCTGTATGCAAAAGACAGGAGATACGGATATTTCCAGGACATTGTGTTTATGTGATGGACAGCAAGACTGCGGCTGATTCCTCATGCGGACATGAGTTGGACACTTATTCATTGATGAGATGGACATTTTTAGAGCATTTACTATGTTCATTATGACAGCAATTATTCTGTCTTCAGATTCATCATTTATCAGCAATAAACAAAGACCTCAACAGTAAAGACGTGTCCAAAGTTTGATCTCTGCTTCCTTGTTGAAGTTGCGATTTAGCATTGATGTCTGGAAAGTCAATGCATATCTTAGTGACAAAACAAGAAATAGTTGTCAAGCCTTAAAGGAAAATTCTGGTTTCAAACAACATTTTGTTGTTTTGGCCATCATTCCTATCAATTAAAACAACATTGTGCTCACCAGGTTGCTGAGATCTGGGAACACGGCAACATTGCTAAAGCGTAAAGTTAGACTGGGCAAAAGACACGAGCAGCTAAACTTATTTAAAAAAAGGCAGTCAGTAAAGTTATTAACCAACTGTGCAAATATCCATCACAGTTCAGATTGTCCTGAAGTGTGATGATCTGCGGTACTATGATTATTGTAATAATATTCACTCAGTTTATAATGTTAGATACCAAAGTCATTACAATTCTTAATGTCTGTTCAAAATTTCATGCAATCCATCCAATATTTGTTGAGATATTTCAGTCTGAACCAAAGTGGGACGACCAGCATTGCCGTCCCTGGAGCCACACTTCTCTAAGTATGGCTTAAATAGGACCCAGGTCATAATAAACTGGAATTTTGCTTTAAAGGAAGGTTAAAAAAAAAAACTCCTGTATGTCATTTTTTTTTCTCTTTAAAATGACATTTATTTGGAAGTAATATTACACAAGACATATTAATGCCACTGTGACAGCAACGAAAAATAAAGCCACTACTGTAATATGATTATGAAACATCTGTGTGAGAACAGCAGGTTGTTTCTTCCTTTCTCTTTCATCCAAACACACACACGGTGCCCGAAGCCAGCCGGTGTTTGTACTCGTAGAGGTAGTAGGAGGCTGCAGGGAAGTTGCACTTCATCTCCATCCTGCCCGGCACCACGTGGACGGCCACACCAGATCCCAGCCCCTCCTGTAGCTTCTTCAGCATGCGTGAGGCCAGGTAACGCCGCGCCCTGCCCGGGTCTTCCTCAATAGAAGCGTACACCTCAGGTGGCGGGTTGGGGATCTTCCACTCCAGGTCCACGATGAGCTGGTGGATGCGGCTCTTGTCCAGCGAAGTGGGTGTTTCACGGTAGCACGCCACCACATGAGGGATTGGTGCTGCAGACTCCACAAAAAGGAAATTGTTGGGCTGCTCTTCTGCGGGCTCACCTTCATTTTCTTTCTGCGTCTCCTCGTCCTTCTCGTCCTCCATGGGTCCCACGGCAGGGTGGAGCATCACCGCCCAGCGAAGCCAATCATAGTTCTTCTCCAGAATCTTTAGGATGCCCGCCGCCGCCTCATCAGGGGGTGCACGGTTCTGCACAGCCTCGTGAAGCTGCTGTCGTACATCCTCCTGCGCTTGCTCCAGAAAGTAGCCGAGGCAGCGGCCTCCTGTGTTCTTCATCTTCCTGTAGAGGGCACCCATGCGGTCAGACCAGGTCTTCATCAGCAGAGCCTGGTCTCTGCCTGTCAGAGAAGCCTGCGTGAAGAGACACAGCAGACCAGTACCCAGGACAAAGTTTACCTGTTGGTGAGTAAGAGGAGGAAAAGGAGAAAGCGTGAGCTTTCAAACAGTGGTCAAAAATAGTTTAGAGCATGCGTTTTACCCTGCAGGGAGGACCAGATGGCTTTCACCACATGAATGCTATTCAAATAGTGTCTGGTAAAATTAAACCTGAGCATTGCAACTTTTCAAACTGCTTGGCCTAAAGAAGGGATTTTTTTTTTTTTAGATAAATGTTCTAAGCTCTCAAAAATCAGTTAATGGGTCTTTTTGACCAAGTAGTCCCAGAACTTCAGGAACTAAATGTCTTATTAGTACATTACCTTTCGCATTTCGGCAACCACAGAAGAACCACAGAAATTGTGCAGAAGCACAAACACTTTCCATGAAACACAACCAAGTCATTATGTTGATCTTTATCATTTGTGGAGGAACTACGATGCAGGAACTAAAACTCAAACCAGCTGGCTGCATTTGAAATACAGGCCAATTTCTGGAGTTCATCATACGGCCGTTCCAGAGTCGAGGCTTAAATCTAAAGGTGACTGTGCTTTTGCCATCAGGACCCCTGAACTCTGGAACGACCTGCCTGAGGAGAAAAGGCTCACAGAATCAGTGACCCCTTTTAAATCACTTCTTAAAGCACATTTTTATAGACTTGCATTCATGTGATGTCATCTTTGTATCGTATTTTTTAAGTTTAATTATTTTTATTTTTATTATTAATCTTTTATCTATCTTGCTTTTGTTTGCTTTATTTTATTGTTTTATGGCTTTCTGAGTATCCTGTCTTTGCTTTATCTGTCAAAGCACTTTGTAAACTCTGTTTTTAAAGGTGCTATATAAATAAAGTTGTTATTATTATTATTATATGATGTAAGCAAACTACACACAGTATGTATATGTTTGCTAAAAACATCAAGGAGATGACAGCAGAAAAACATCTACCAATGGTGAGACCATCTTTCTCTGAACAGAACATGTGCTTGCTGCTGTTTTGCATCTGAATTAGTGGGACACTAATTAAGACACTAATTTCAGCTCATTAAACAGGGGTAGTTTATATGGAAATCAGGCCTGGCGCTGCTCTAATGAATTGTTTTTGACACTGTATTGTCTTTACACCAACTCATCTGGGATTTTTGTCAACTACACTGAACTTAAAAGTGTTTCATATTCATTGCAGCAGAGCAGAGGCTGGTCATGACTGTTCTGGCTAATTTCTCTTAAACTGAACTCAACACTTTGGCTCTCCTCAAAATAAACCACCCAGATGTCACAAACTCTTTGCAAAAGAAAGAGAGCTACGCAGCTTTATCCAAGATTTAATTTGAATTGGTGCACAGTCATTTTCCTTTTGTAAATGTTCTAATGTCTTATGTGGATTTTGTCTGATTCAAAAAAAAAGTCTGTGTTGCAGCATGACACACAAACCTATCACTACAACATGTTTATACATGATAAGTCCTTCAAGGTTAAAGAAACATAGCTGTGGTTCCTTTGTTTAACAAGGTCGGGTTCTCCAGTCTGGACACATGATTTACAGCGGTGACTTTGATTACTAGTTAGTTCGACATGTTGCCCTTCTCTCAAAGTAAAACCTCGTGCTGTGCACTGCACATTTCTCAGCTCGTTACACAGAATAAAGTTAGTTTGGTTGTATCAAATTGTTCATTGGACAATTTCTCTCTGATTGACTATGACTGCACACTGAATGCAAATTTAGCAATTCTGTGCGCCTCTTTGAAAGCACTCTGCTTTTGTACTACTCAGTGCATTTCTTCAAATTAGGCCGTAGTGCAAAACAAATCCTTGAAAAGAGCACGGCACAAACAAATCACTTGTTCAGCACCAATTTCAAGCAGAATTTGCTTCAGCATTAAGGCTAATCCACTGAGGCTGGCTCCCTCACACCCTAAAGCCCTTTGACAAGTGGACTCTGGTCTGATTTGAGTTTCTAGAATGAAAACCTAAAGTCTGTCCTTACAGGAGCGACAAAAGCAGCTGTGTTGAATGGACGACCACTTAGCAAGTTCATTACACTGCCCTTAAATGATCTTGCGTAATTAAGAGTAAATGCTGGTTCAACCAAGGTCATGCCCGCAAATATGTTAATTATATTATAATTACTTTTACTTAACAAACAGGCCTGTGACTGCCGCAGTGCCTATTAAGGTCAATGTCTTCTCACAGTGGACATTATGTGTGTCTTGCTGAAGGGCACTAGAACAGATGGATAAATGGACGCATGACTTAGAAATAAGAGAGAAACCTCTATTTGACCCTATGCAAAAGGGGAAATATGTCTCACACTTGCGACATCACAGTTATGTTGTTTCATACAGATGGCTGTATTCATGCTCTAAAGTTTCTATTTTAAGTTTAAGTTTAAAGCCTGAGCAGCTCAGCCCTTGCAGAACTCTGTTGTTGCTCCTTTTAGTGGATGAAAACAATGTTTTTTCCCGTACCAATGGTGTAGGAAAAATGGAATTTGCCAACTCAGCTCACAAGAAAGACAACAGAAGGTCACAGCTCTGCTGAATTAAATATTCAGTTTATTTCCATACCAAGAAGATGGATGCAGCATGCTTCATTCCCCACAGGACCTCCATGTTTTTCAGTCAAATTTGTCTTTTTGGTCTGGAAAATTAATATTTAATCCTGCTGTTCTGTGCTGTGCTTTTTTTTTTCTTATAAACTTGTCCTCAGGAAGATTGCGCGTATTTGCATTATTGTATTATATTATATAAAATACCATCCAAAATAGCCTCTTAATTTATGGATCTGCTGTAATGAAGAATGCATATTTATGACCGATCAGCTGCACTTCAGTTCCAGTTGCTTATGCACATGTCCTTTTTCTCTCTGTCATTCTCCTTTCTCAGACTTGTGTGTGTGTGTGTGTGCGTGTGCGTGCGTGCGTGCGTGTGCATGTGCATATGGGTGTGTGTGTGCGTACATTTGTGCACCAGAGGATGTTAGATTGCAGTGTCACTTCCTCCTGCTGTAGTTAGGACTTGTAAAATAAGAGAGAATCCAACTTTAATGAGCCCTCTAGGGCGATGAGCTGAACAAACAAAGACCACCCCTCCACATTGCGCCCTGCACCTTCACCAACCTTGACGCAGAACTCCCTCAGCTCCCAGCGTTTGGGCTTGCGGCTCAGTATGAGCTCCTCCAGCAGCGTGGGCTGGTCGGTCAGCGCTGACACTCCCATCATACGGTTGTAGAGAGCTGTCAGCTGCCTCTCCAGCCGGTAGTCCTGTGCATACTGCAAGAACACCTCCGTCTCCTTCTTGGTGAAGTCTGACTGGGCCCTCACCTGAAACAAGCAGGGGTCAAAGAGTTTTCTCTTAAGATACGGGGGTCAAGGCCAAGGGGGGCAGGTTTAATAGCTTTTAAATGAAGGGGGCAGGACAGACTGCGGCACAGATTCACAAAACAGAGGCACATTTGTAAAATAAGTAAAAATGTGTTACGTCTGAAATTTAAAGCCCTGGTTCTTGGCAATAATGTATGTTATTGATACTTACATTATATATTTTTAATAAAGTAATGCCAAATTAACAATAAAAAACTTTATAAATATTCTTATATAAAATAATTTCAGTAAATAGCTGCTACTTGTAACTCCAAGTAGCCCACAGCTATGGACGGAATATGAGACAATGGACCCCTGGACACAGGCATGTAAAAGGGCCCTCACATCCTGACAAACAACACAGGCTTTGTTTTTCCTCTGCAGTTGTTTTGTTTTGTAGTCATTTGACGAGACATTTCACATCTCTCTTTGAGACAACACTCCCATTCACAGCAGCTATATTTTTAACTTTCCTTCCTGTTACTTCACTTGTACTCATACTAACACCTCACTATTTATACACCACTCAAAATGGGTGTTAGTTTTGAAAATAAAATGTCAAAAATGCAACATAAAATCAAGATTTGGCCTCATTTGATGCACTTACAGGACAGTGGTTCCTAAAACCCGCAGGTTTCAGGCTACCTATTTAGAGTTATGCAGTTTCATCCAATATCAAAACAACAAACCTAATTTCCTATTAAGATGAGGCTCCATAGGGCATAGTCTGTGTTTTTAAAAGAGACCCAAAGTGTAATACAAATGTACTTTCACAATGAGAAGACCTGAAAATGACCTTCACACCTAAGAGTTACAAAAAGACATACCAGAATCTCAGAGAATTTAATCCTACACCCTGCTGCTCCTGCTTTTCTTCTGAATTTCAGCTTGTTTGCACTCAGAGTCAGTCATTTCTTGCTGATGAAGAGTCACATGTCTTTCATATTCTCACTCCAGAAATAACCTTCACTGAAATAGACACTGGTTAGTCTGCTTTTTCCAATCCAAATGCCCAAAAAAACCTGTGAGATGAAATGGCTTCTGTACTCAGCCCATTTAAGGGAACTGTAGGAATAAACACTCAGTGAAAAGATAGATTTTAAAATGATTAAACAGAAAATAAAAGCCATACGCCTGTTAAAACTAAATGATGGAACTAAACAGATGCTTCAATCATACATCTGGTCACGTATCCATATTTACATAATACGCTTAGCACGATGAGCTCAGTCAGTCACACATCAGTTGGGGAAATTTGGCAGAGCTCTTGTTACTCTTCAAGGTCAGCTCTGCCTTAGGAGCCCTTGACTGTGTTTATAAAACTACCAAATCTAGTGCTGCGGTTAAATGAGCCACATTTTCTTTCCTCTCAGCTGTCCATGTATTAGCCTTTCAGCTGGTCACAGGACCCTGCTCAGCTTTAATTCTACCGCTGCTACCAAATCCTTCAGCCTTTGTTCCTTCTCCACCTTGATGGGGGAATAAGAAAGTCGAGCTCAAGCAGCTCAAGGACAGTTGCATCTCAGGCAACAGTAGGTCGAACTAGCAATGAAAGTTTTGCAGCATCTCTGCTTAGCATCTAATTCATACATCCACATTATTCGTCAGGGGAAACAAAGTCCTTAAATTGATAAGCTTCTGTCCTTGAGCAGGACATTTAATCCCTACCAGCCACAAGAGGGACTGAAAGTTGAGAACGTATCACATATTTCTTTTTGAGATACAAAATAAGCAGTGGGCCCAGGTAGGCTTTCATTCACATTGTGGGAAAGGTGCTTTCACAGGACAACAAATTACGATGATGCATTTCCAGTGGCGTTAAGTGCTTTGAGTAGCTGTCATCTGGAGTATTAACAGGAGAGTTGTCCACCCATACAGCGGATCACTGAATACTTTTCTGTTGATCGACTAAATGATTAATCGTTTCAACACTGATACAAGTGCCCACATGGCACTGTTTACAGCAGCACTGTGGGGATGTTGGGGAAGCTGCTCCGCCCTCTACTTGCCTTCACAAGAAAACACTCAAGTCCCCTTTCATTTTAGATGTCACACCACTTACTCAGCTAATATTATTAAGCTACCCTCCAAAATGCCCAACAAAATCCATGGACAGTTTCCTCACCGCTGTGCCCAGCTGGTAGTAGACCACTGCCAGGTCGTCTTCCAGCCCGTGGACCTCCTGGTCATTCAGCAAGCCGTGACCTGATGCTCCCAGCTCCTGATCAATGTGGTCCAGGTTCTTCTTGGCCACCTCAGTCTCCTCTGCCGTGGCACTGCCGCCCAGATAGGAGCATGTGTCCTGGACCAGGACCCTGAGTACCACACACGCACACTCCTGATTCACTTTGCATTCGGCAATTTAAGCAGACGGGGTTCTGCATATGGACTGGAAATGTATTTGGGAGAATTGTTTTATTTTTTGTAGTCCATGAGATTTTCAGATGCACTTGTACAAACTCACCTCACAGTTTGCATGTAGCCCACTGGCTCCAAAACCTTTCCAAACATCGCCATGGCTGCAGAGCTGTGTTCTGACAAATGGAGAAAGTGAACAGTTAACCCCACATTCTCGATAACTGGTGTAAGAAATGTTTGCCATATTTAGAAATTATTGAAATTGGTCTAAATCTAATTCACTGTTCTGATAACCTATTTACCAGACCAAACTTTAAACCTGTTGGGTTATTTTAGCAACTCGCCTCAGTTGTTCGGTGTGCAGGTCTGTACTGACCTTAAGTTTGTCCAATATTTATACACTCTCCTGAACAACCAGTTAATCTGATAAGAGTTCTCCACCCACAGCTCTCTCTGAACTTGAAGGGAGGACGGAGCGCGGGAAAATTATGCATGATAGGAGTGTAATCCATGTAATTTATAGGGATTTAGACAAAAAGAACTGCACATTCTTGTTCCTTGTCAACACCTGGTGCCTCCATTACCCACGATGCCACTGACAGTTTGGTCTGAGATATAGGTTTCATCAGGAGAAGAAAGGAAAGAGGAAAAAGGTGTTTCACGTGAACTCATCAGCTACCTGGGTGTGTACACACGACCTACAAACACACCAGTGTCCCCATGAATGCTGTATACAAACATGTATACATGCACAACAAAAACTAAAGGTAACCGTGTTAATCAGTAGATGGACAACAGTAAGCTGTTATAGAAAACTAGTTAAAGATTATTCCTCATTAAGACCCTTTGGACGCAGTGCTGTCATGTAGAAAACCCATTTTTTATTCCAATTTAAGTAGATTTTTATCAATATCACTACTTCTACACGTGTCTGCTGGCACAGATTGACGTTTTGTCTATAAAACCATTTTTCCATAACAAGCGGCTACACACACCTGACACTATCTCTAGGAATGCCTGGATTGAAGAGCTACAACCTTTAACACAATTCTTTCCCTTTCCTGCAGTTCTGCCATGGTGCTGTTGAGAGGTGGGATATTAATGGCAGGTCTAAGCATAGCATGGCAAATCTAAATCTGAACCGAGGTCAATCTTTCTGACCTCTGTTTTTTCCTGTAAAACAGCTCCATCCTCTGGCAGCAGACCGCCTTTATTTATCTGCTTACAGTGTCCTGGTTATTTCTATGACATGTAGAGCCAATGAATACTAACCCCTGCGTTTATAATGGAGACAAGCATGACAGAAACTATTACTGAGGCATATTGAACGTGTTGACTGGCTTTCACAGTCGTCACAATTATGAGCAGGGGTCCATTTGAAAGTTCCCCCAAATTAAACCTGATTTGAAATATTGCAATTTATATTTGCTAATAATGGGGGGCCCTTCCAGGTATCATCAAATTGAAGAAATCCTCAATTAGAATTATTTACACAGAAGTTTGAAATCTGCAGGAACGGCCCCAGTAGTGGATGCCAAGAAGCACAACGAGGATGTCTCTTTTAAAGGATCCACGAAAGATCACTAAATAATAATATAAAAGCCATTAGACTCGCCAATCTCACTTCACTTCCAACACATTCCTGTTTTGCGAAAAGAGAAAAAATCCCAACTGTCGTCAAAGGGGGCGCGAATGAAACAATTTGAACCGAGCGCCTAAAACCCACGAAGAAGAAGACACTTCCGCTTTAAGCCGGAAAAGGCGCCAAAAATCGAACGGGTTTTTTTAATCTGCCAGGTGACAAAAGGTAAACAAACGCAGGAGTTGTGTTTGCGGTAGCGTGAATGCATTTTTAATTTGTAATTTAGACGCGTGTCTGAACATGAACCCGACGGAACGCTTCTTTGCCAAGCTGAGAAAGCTGGCGGTGACCCTGGAGTCGGAAACTGCAACGCTCCAGCGCACCTTTGAAAACCGCAACAACGACGGCGATGGCGGTGAGTGACGCGCCGACACCCGGGCCTGCTGTCCGGGCCCTGCACAGCACGTATACATCATTTAGCTGGTTTTTCACTCGGCGACACGACTTCCTCCTGATTTCAGAAGCCGCGGCGAAAGCGATGCGAGCATGTCACGGGCTGAACTGTGACGCCAAGGCCCTGAAGGTACCGTGGTGGAAACTGTACACGCCAAACCCCGTTTGCTAATCCGATTTTTAGCTGCAGTACCGAGTGGCAACAAATTGAATATAAATGTTTGTGAAGAAGGAATAAGTGTGAACGTGCTTAATGTGTTTTTCAGCCTGTTAACGTTTGAGAGGCGTGTACTGATCGACCCTGGTCCGTGCTCATACAGGGGCAGGTCCAGGAGCAGTTGGCTCAGCAGAAAGCGCAGGAGACCGAGGTGAGCAGCTTCATTACGGCCTGCAGGGTGATGGAGCAGAAGGTCACCAAGGACATCCAGACGCTGAAGGGACATTGGGAAAAATACGGTTACCAAGACACCCAGAGACCAACCAGTAAGTAATGACTGTAGCTGAATCGGTGGGTATCAAACATAATTTACCTGTTTGTGAGAGTGGGAAAGATACGATGTACTGCAGTGCATGGTGTTAAAGTTATGTTCACTAAAGGAAGCAAGATGCACTTAAAATGTGTGGGTTTTTTTTATTGTGACTTTCTCTTAACCAGAGGCCAAATGTCAGAAGCCAGAGGCTGAAGATGAAGCAGCAGACGAGAATGAACCTGAGTCAGCAGAAGGAGAAGAGGGAAGCCAGGAGGAGGCTGAGGACAATCGCTCCTCATCGTCTCCAAAAGCGGGACCGCCGCCCTACACTGACGTGCTGCGCACCCCACAGCTCTCGGACTTCGGTCTGTCTGAGATGCAGCTGAAGAGAAATCTGACGGAGACGGAGTGGTCCTCCGAAGTGCCCCCTATGCCTGAGATGAGCCTCCCTCACCCCCGGCACAACACACCCGCACCGCCACCTATGCCCTTAACTCCCAAATGTGCCCTGCGGATGGATGACGACGAGCTACAGACGCCTCAGATGCACGACTTTGGCATCTCGGAGCACACCATGTGTATGAACAACGACTTCACTATGGACCTGTTCCGGAAGAATGTTGAAAAGCCCCAAAGGTAGAGCATAATCGTAACCTTTATTGACCTTTTTTGGCAACGTGCAGGGTTTGCAGCAAGTCTATAGTCACTGCTCACTACTGTCCTCTTCTTTAACAGACCACCACAAGACATACCTGCACCACCAGTGAACTCTCTGAAGGAGAGTTTGCCAACAGACGGTATGAATCACCTCTCCTGCACGGGTGTCTTAAATTTTAAGCCTCAACTGCCATCTTTAACTGACCATTACCTCTGTTTTTCTTGTGGAAGGGGGGTGAAGCAGGGAGCCCGTCTGCTGTATCACCTCTTTTTTTTTTTTTTTTTTTATTATATTCAGTTTTTTAAAGGACCTAGTTTCTGATCAATTATACTCAGATTATTTCTCCTATGCCTTTTTGTAAACGCCTCCACAACTAGGGCTATGTATCGTTTGACAATACAATAGCTGAGTTTTGGAACCAAAAAATTGAGAAATATTGACACATTTTTCTTTAATTCTTTTTCATTCAAAATAAATAAGCCAACATTTTAAAACTGAAGCAGTCCTGCAAGAACTTCTCCTACATAAAATAGACTCAAATTTGCCAAAGTTTGATTTTTAAATTGGGAACTTCTTTTTCGTGGAAAAGATTTCGGTTATTGGCAGTTTTCCATACTCACATTTTGGTCTATAATTCATATCCCAGTGAAAGCTATTTTTATACGCTGAACAAGGAATTCCACCTTTCTTTCTACAGTTGCTCTCGATCATAAATCATTGTATTAAATTGTTAACGAAATGGCTTGTAGTGAAAATATAAAAGGTTTGAACTGTCACAGTACTGGGGAAAAAGCAAAAGAATAAGAGGCAGCGCTGAAATGAAACCTGTTTTGCCATCCCCTTATATCACGTTGTTCTTGTTGTCGTCGTCAGCAAACAACTTGAAGTCCCCAGAACCGCCTGTGCTTTGCACCCCGGGGTTCAAGATCAAAAAGACAAACAGTCACTGCTCCCTACCTGCTCGGGGCCATGGTGACCCACAATTGCCCGATTGCCCTGGAGACCTGCCTACCACCCCTGAATTCCCAGTGTTTCAAACCCCATACATGAACCGACTGGTCAGTACCAAAAGTGTGTAAAGAATGAGTGTGTCATTAAATTGATGACATTTTTGAAATATCTCTTTTACCCTGATGTCTTAAAATCATGTTTAGCCAATAGCAATAATGAATTTCTTTATTTAATCATTCTGACTTTCAGCTCAGTTTGTGCCGTTTTGCATGTGTTCGCAGACCGCACGGCAGCATAAGACCGTCAACTTGCAAGCTGATGATGATGATGATAGCCAAACCTTCGAACTTCCAACACCTCCTCATAACGGAGCAGCCGGCTCCAAACGCAGCTGGGAACACAGTGAGCCAGAGATGCCAAACCTGGAGTCTGTATTGGGAAAGTCTTTACTAAGTGTAAGACCAAAGGAAAGTTGTTGTTTTGTTTTGTTTGCCACAGGTCATGACTGCTATATCCCAAAATGTACCCGATTTAAAATTTTTATTTTTTATTTTAAAAGATTAGTAAAACAGCAATGACCATGTGATTGAAGAATGGTGATTTCCAGTCACAGCCAAAAATTCACGTCATTTCCTACCTTATTGTGGTTAAATGTGGCTTAATGCAGATACAATTTTTTATTTTAATGGAGGCGTTGTGTATTATTTATTTGTTTTCACTGAATATTTTTATTTCAGTCAGTGAAAAGGTACCTGAAATAACATTACACTCACGATACAATGGCCATGCTAATGATGGTAACTCTGTATAGTGCAAGACAGTCCTCTACAGACCATCATAATACACTATAGAGGAAAAAATAGCCCTATTATAGTGTTTTCAGGTTCACAAAAAGCTTGTAAAGATAAAACAAGATAACGAAGTGCAACTCAAAATAGCAAATTACAATAAAAAAAAACTAATTGATCAAATCCACAATCTGTATTTTTAATAAAGTGTTACCAGGTTTTCTCAGTATACTGTATTCCACTGACAAATTGTTCCACACCAGTCAGTCATGGAGGGACACGAATGAGCTGCAATTTCTAACATTTGCTTTGGACATCTGGGCTGTTAAAATGTTAAAAAGTAAACTTGGGCCTCTTTGTTTAATGCTGGCTTGCGTTTTTACCTGTTTACCTCCAGAGAAGTGCAAAAATGCAGAAGAAGACTAGTGAGTGTGAAAAGGTGACCAAGGAGCTCACTGTCAACAGTCTGGAGCTGGACGGACCCACCCAGGAGTTCAGCTTGGGGACACCTTGCATCAGGACGGACTATGAAGAGCCCAGCACCCCAGAGATGCCAGACCTCAGCTCTGTTACCCAGGAAATCTGTAAAGTAAGCCTTGTTAAGTACTGTTAAACGCACGTCTTGAATTACCTGTAGTTTTGTCTTAGCTGATTAACTACACATTTATGTATTGCTGACCATTTTCTGTACATTTTCAGATTGAGATGAATTTCCCTGCCTTCGAAGAAACCTTTAGTCATAGAACAGACTTTAAATTATCTATATTATCTATTATCTATATTATATTTGATGTTATCTACAACATCAAAACCAAATGTTTAATATGTAAGATTAAACTTTCCTGCCGTACTCTTGTGATTTTTTTTTTTCCCTTATGATTTCTCTTTTTGTTTTGTAGCTCTTCTCCTCCAAGGTTCAGGAGAAGAAGATTGCCATGGCAATTGTGCGTCCCCGTGTCAGGTCAGGAAAACGTAAAAACAGTAACTCGAAAAATACACTTGCCTCTAACTGCAGATTATACAATGCTCACCAAAAAACTAGTTTTATTAATAAAATCTCCTTACTAAAGTTGCAGATCAAATGAGATCGGACTGCTGCCGAGTAGAGAAAAGAATGTTACGATATTCAGGGATGTAGTGTCATTTCTATATTTTCAATAGATTTGGGGATTTTGAGCAGGTTAGTTTTGTCTGTCCTGTCTGTTTCTAATCATGATTGATGTTCATTTCCATCTCCATCCATCTCGTAGCTCTATTTATGCTGTCCTGATATCATTCATGTCCTGTATTAATCTTAACCTGTCCTCTTCCATCCAGTCCTCCTCCCAGAGCTCCCAGGCTGTCTGTGGTGTCGGAGGACGAGTTCCAGAGTTTACCCAGCTACCTGAGGCAGATGACTCTGTCCAGCCTCAACCAGGCAATCCACAACATCAACACATTCATGGCAGAGTGTCGAGGTCAGTGCTACAGTACACTTACAATCAAAGTTAATAAATTAAGATATTGTAAAAATGTCTACATTATTGTTGCCTTTGTAATGACTTCCAGGCTGATTATGCATGAATGTGCCATCGGATACATCAGAAAGACAAGTTGAAGTGAGACCCTGATGTTGGAATTAGAAAGGTTCTGACATGACAATAACCATTAATCTTATTAACAAGGCAGAAATAAAGAGATGTTGCGTCAGTAAACAGTAAGAAAACACTTCTGTACATGTACACTTTTTGGGTTGTATCCACATGGTATAATGCACTTACTGTAAGACAGACACCTTGGATAAATGCACCAGCTACATAACTAATGTAAAATACAGCAGAGTAATTAATCTAGCAAACATGTATATTGAGTCCACAAAAGTAAAATACATATGCTTTCTTAAACAACAGTAACGTGACAGTTAACTAGCTTTGGTTACCTAGAATGTTGTATTAGCAAGCCATTAGCCTCAGATGGCTAGCTTGGTTCCCACTAACCTGATTGCCATATAACAAATGTATTGTCTCAAATTACAAACAGTCACAACATGCCTATAATCAATGAAGTACCAACAGATAATGGTCCAACAAGGGCATTTGAAGAGTAGAAACTGTTGCTGGCAGAACAGTTAATTTGAATGTTTCTTTTTCCTAATTTTCATCAGTTTAACTTTAAATTTATTTGGCTTTAATGTGTTTTGCACCACAAAATTACCTCCCACCACTCAAAACCCCAGTCAAGACAAGGCGATTCTTCTCCTGTTTAGGCACATCCAATAAATGTATCTGAAGTCTTTTTGTTTTATTCTAGTAGTGAAGAATCCTATGAATAAAAAGTGCTTTTTAAATGAACCAAAAATGAGACCTAATTATGAGCACTTTTTGGACCTAGAACCTGTCTGATGCATCTAATCGGTTGTTGTTCTGTGGTGCCCTCTGCAGGAGAAAAGACAGAGATTCGGATGGAGGAGCTGAATAGGGTTACCAATTTTGGAACTAGGACCCCAATATACATCCTCTGTCTAACCGAACTCAAGAGGCTGCAGCGTGTGGGAGGAGCCAAGAACACCTCTGTGTTCAAACTGAGCACACTCGACTAAAGGCTTCTGGTCAATATTTTGCACTTCTGTGGCTTTATTCTGTTTTTCAGTGTCTATAATAATATAACACATTACAGCACATAATATAGAACTTGGCTTTCTAAAAGGGACAGCAGATATTTTACCACATCTCAACCTTAAATTTAGCCTAATTCCAGACCTCCAAATCACCCAATTTGTTAAGCGATTCTAATAAAGTCCACCCTGGATTGCTTTGTCAACAGTTTCAATATGGATGAGAACTCCTTTAAAAAGTGCTTGGTAACATGGGAATGTGACTCTCCCGTGACAACGTTGGAAAGTCAACAGCCACCAACTTGGATCTTATGGTGAGATTGTTTTATCAGCTTCTAATTAAAAAGCTTTCAGTCTCAAGTCGCCGTGTGACCCAGCATCCAGATGTTCCTCCACAGGCCCGCCAAAGTTCAGAGTAAGAGCCCCGGAGCTAAAGTACACAGGACAGGCTGGCGTCCACACACTTTTGTCCATGTAGTGTATGTAAAACTTTTTTTTTTTAATGTTTCTTTTACGAATGTGAATATATGGCTGCAACAAATAAACGCGTGCACAGTGTTGCAAACCCACTCGGTGTTCCCTCGTGATCCAGGACCGGCAGAACCGCCGTCTTCTGCCCTACAGCAGAGTCACCGGCAGTCCGCTGTGAATGACGGCTACATGCTGGACACTCCGGCACGGCGACATGATCGATAGCCCTTCTGTCGTTGATCGTGATTAGTATTAAATTTTTTTTTTTTACACATTTGGTTAAACGTCGAGGTAACCACGGTAACGACAGCGAGTAGTTGCAGCGCTAATGTAAGTTAGCTAAACATCTACGCTAAGCTAGTTAGCCGCTACGCTAACGTTTATTCTTTTCCTCTGCCTGCGACTTTTTTTTTCGTTTTTTTTTTTTTTTACTTTCTCTCATTCGACTCCTGAAACCACATATACTTAACATTCTTTTGTGTGTTTTCCACGATATTTGCATTGATTTACTATCACTTCGGGCCGCTGTTGTCGCAGCGCAGCGTGAGCTAGGGTCGCGCTTCAGTGACGTCGCCCTGGGATGGTCCAATCAGATCGGCGTACGCGAGCGACGGCTGATGACGGAGGCGCGGTTTTCTTTTTTTTTTTTTTTTTCTCACCCTCTAGTCGGCCGCCATTTTGGGAGTCAAGACACCCAACAAATAGCGCACACCTCCACGCTTCTCCGTGGCCTTACTATGGTTCACACATGTGTGGTGGCAGGCTGCAGGAACAGAAGGACGCCGGGCACCACCTTGTCGTTCTACCGTTTCCCCCGGGACCCCGAGAGGAAGCAGCGCTGGATAGCGGCTGTGAACCGCGAGGGCTGGGTGCCGAACGACGGCAGTCGGCTGTGTAGTACTCACTTCATCTCCGGTATGAACGCAGTGCAACGCGGTCGGTGTTATTCCGCGGCAGCTTAACGCCGCAGGACTCCCACATGGGAATACGCCCAACTGAGATCTTGCCTTGACGTCAGCAGATGTTTCAGATTCAGGGTTTGACTGAATCTAGCGGGCGCCGGTTGACGTTTGGCGTATTTACAACGGGCAGGCTGATGGGCTGCACGCGGTTCGGGCGTTAATGTAATTATTTTCTAAACTATGTTTATTATCGATTCATGTATTTTATTTTATTTCTTTGATTAGCCAGCAGTTATGTCTCGAGTTGTCGAAACGAAATTGACGCCTTAAAATGAATTACTTTGACTTTCAGCTAAAAGCCTCACATAAATCAGTGTAATATATTGGATAGAAAATCACAATTTACAGTTGTATGGCTTTAAATATGAAGATAATCAAACTCAATTTCCTGCAAAAGGTACATAAATTCCATTAACTTACATTGTGACTTTTTTTTGTTTTCAGTTCTTTTTGACAAAGAGACTAAAGTCTGTTTAGAGAGTGAGTGGGAAAACTGCATGTTATCTCTTTATTTGTTTCATAATTTTCTTGGTCTGGCGTTTGCAAGTTTTTAGTATTGTGGTTTTCGATGCTGCTGTTGATGTAAACTTATTATTAAAAAGGAAACTTCAAGAATGCGTCAGCTGAAGATTCCCTGTATAGAGTATTTTCCCCAAGTTGCACTCTAATTCATACCACGAAGACCCTTCCTTTCTCAAACATGGAAGTGCCTCTTAACAACTAAGTAATTAAGGATAAGACGAGTTTACTGTCAATTTTTGGTCTGTTTGTGATAATAAATTACCGCCTGCTTAAAATACACTGTTCACATTTTTGTTTGTGCAAAATCATACTTGTGTTTAATAACTGTTCATAACTGATGGGAGACATAATTGTCCATCAGAACAGGCCTTAAGTTGTCACACCCACAAGAAACCTCATTACACGGATCCTAATTCTAAAAATCAGTTGCTCGTTCAGCTGTTATGAAACTGCTCACTTTGCTCTTTTTGGTGGGACAATGTAGCAGCTCAGGCAGTGGAAAAAAACATGGCTGCTTTCCCACTACAATTTGTCCTCAAACTCTGACTAAAGTAGACTGTTAATGGGGGAAGTGCCATAAATGGGCAATCTGCTATATATGTCAGATTTTTCACCACCTCCCCATTTACTATATATATCATTTTCCACATGCAGGTAAACAGGTGAAGAATCCACGTTCGCCAGATTATGTTCCTTCCGTGTTCACGCCAGCTCCCTTATCCCCAGAGATGAAGGAGCCAGGTGCCTTGGACATCCTGGACAAGCAGGAAGCACGCGTGGAGGCGGCCAACGCCTTGTTGTTCCTGCAGGGCCAGGGCAGGTCTGTGGTGGGGGAGCGGGGCCAGGAAGAGCATCCTGAGGAGAGGAAGCAGGAGGCCATTGTGGAGGAGAGTGGGTCCTCGTCCCTCAGCACTGACGAAGACGACGACGATGAATCTGTGAGTGACAGCAAGAAAGGAAAGTTTGCTCAGACGTCTGATGCACCAGTTAACTTTGACGACATCCTGAAAGCTCTGAAGAAAGAGAACCAGGCCCTCAGGGAGTCTGTGGAGAAGATGTCCCTATCTGAGAACTCCTTGAGGAACGATGCAGAGAAAGTGAAGTTTTACACAGGTTTACCCAACTACTTTGTGCTAGAGACGGTCATGTGGCTGCTGGCACCCCACATGGACGGGATGAAAAACATGAAGCTCTCAAAGTTCCAGCAGCTGCTGCTGACACTGATGCGACTCCGCCTGGACCTCCGCAACCAAGACATGGCCTACCGCTTTGGCGTGAAGGTCGGCACTGTAACCAAAACAGTGCACCAGATGGTCAACATCATGTCCTCCACTCTGGTGCCGACAGCCGTCTTCTGGCCCTCTCGAGCCGAGCTGCGGAAAAACCTGCCTGCAGCTCTGTGCGCCTGCCACCCTGACTGCGCTGTCATCATAGACTGTTTCATGGTGCCTTTTGAGGAGCCGGTTTCCCGGGGCAACCAGCAACAGCAGAGGATGGTGCCAAGCGCTCAGGGGGTGGGGACGAGTTATAATGTGTTAAAGTATCTGATCGGCGTGGCTCCGCAAGGCGTGGTCACCTTCGTCTCCAGGGGTGTGCTGGGAAACGTCAGTGACAAAAGCCTGGCTGAGGGCTGCGGATTTCTGTGCAAGCTTCTTCCGGGTGATGTGGTGTTGGCGAGTCGCGACCTCGACATTGCAGAGTCCGTGGCCGCCCGCGGAGCCCTGTTTAAAATTGCTGCCAGCTACCAGGGAGAGGCGTACGGCGGCGCGGAGGGCTCGCCACCGGCTGATACTTCCTCTGAGACACTGAGTGTGCAGAGGCATGTGGAGAGGGTGATCTCCATGGTGAAGCAGCGGTACGCCATGCTCACAGGCCCCGTCGAGAGCCCCTTCACCACGGCCTCGGAGCGCACGTCGAACCTCTCAACCTTTGATAAGATTGTGCAAGTTGCCTGTGCCTTAAACAACCTGTGCATCTCTGCTGCTCCGCTAGAGTGATTTGTACAGAAATGCCTAGTGCTCCTTAATGCTGGTCAGGCACGTAAGTTCCCTTTACTGCTTTGGACCTTATTCCATGTCCTCCCACTACATCCTTGTGTCAACACTACGTGATCACTACAGATAGACTGTATACTTATCCACTCAAATGTACATTTTCAGTGTACGTGACGCTCTGTTATCCTGGTCGGTTTGTACTTGGAAATAAGAGCACTTCTCTCAAATTCAGAAACCACATTGCTGAGATGTGATATCAAGTTATGCAACTCAACTGACAAAGAATGATAGGCTTGCAAAGGATGTTGTTATATTTTAGGGTTGAATGACAACTGTGTGAGTAAAATTGAAGTATATAAACTGCAGTTTTGGTGGTGCAGGCAATGTTCCCACTTATCTCATATCCCCAACAAATCCTACAGCGGCTGACTTCACCGGTTACTTCCTCCCTCTGTTGCAGAAAGAGGGTCCGTTGCTGTTTTTGCTGTTTTGTCGCTTCCCTGCTTGTGAATTCAAGAACAGCACCCCCGATACAAAGGGATAGTAATGCAGCTCTTGCCACACGTGTTTTGCCTGCCTGCCAGCTAAATTACAATAACAATAGAGTACAATCACTCCGGGATGATTAGCTACCTGTCAGCACAGACAACACACAGTCACAGACCACTTTACTACCACATGGCCAGAGTCTGGTGTTCAGTTATCTGCTGTGCTCCCTGGCTTTGCAGCACGTTTCATTACCTTCCTGGTTGAACGGCAGATGTCCTCTTCAGCAGGGCTTTACTGGCTTTGTTTATAAAGTTTTTGTTTTTAGGCAGTGACAGCTGATTAGAGACAGGAAGGACTCGGTCTTAGTATGCGGCGTGAGCTACCAGGGCGCACGGGTTGTTGATGTTTTTTTACACAAAATAAAAGCAGCCCTCCCTGCAGAAACTCAAACTGCTGGGTGGTAAAATAAAATAAACGAAATGGACCAAAAATAGTTTTCACCACAGGTCAGATTAACTGGGCCGGGTGGATGCTTGTCCACTTAGCGGTTCCCACCTGGGCTGTATAATTAACAATGATTGTGTCAGTATTTACAACACTAGTTTAAAGATGTTTGTGCAGGGTCTAATTATAGAAGTATCCCTTCTATAAGTATATGTTATTAATACAAAGCTTGAGATTTCTCAGATATGTTCTTTGTGCTGGTGAAGGAGGAAAGACTGTTTCCGTGTCGGCCTAAGATCCCACAACATGGAGCAGGACAAACTGGTACGTGGCCACTGACAGTTCATAGACGGGCATTTGTGTACTGAAATGAAGCGTCCTTCTCTTTTTAAATACTTCTGCAATTCTTTGCAGTCATACGGAGTCAAAGTGTCTGATACAAGTGATTCAAAGAGATGTGTTCTAAAGGGAATGTTTGTTTTTTTCCCCCCCGCAGACACTGAAGTGTTGCTGAGGAGGTTTAATTAACACGTTATTCGACTGAGACTGTGCATTTAATATGTGACTGTTTAATGCTCATCGGCTTTGTTCGCCGGCTTCTGTTCTGACTGTCACCGTTATGGACCATGACGTTTCTGTTAGCTTGAGGCTATTTTTCATGAAAGGTTAACCAACCAATTGAAGTGCATTTTTCACGTTTTTTGTATTGTTTTGTCGAATGAACCTAAGATATGGGCTTACATAAACTGGAAGATCTACTTTGATATAGAGGATATGTTTTAAAAACATCTCATTATTATCTCAGAGTTACGCACCCAAAGCAATTAGACACCCTTCTAATTCAAATGCGACTTTTGTTGTGCTGCATCGCTGGTGCCTTAGCTTGTAAAGCTGTTAATGCTGTTACAAATACAACCTGCGTATTCTTTGTTTTTTTCTTCTACAGCTTTTTTTTGCGTTGTACACTATGCTTTTAGGCACTTTTCTGCTTTGATTACTCGGCTAAAGATGCATAAATCTTAGCTAAGCATCCCTTTTGTGTGTGTGTAAGAAATGTTCTCATTCAATTTTAGATTTTTCATTCTTCTGCCATTTAATGTGTATAAACTCCAAATGATGTCATGTAATTAATTATACATAAGAAAAATAACTTTGGGGTGACATGTTACAACAGCGGTTCTTGTGCTTTGGCTCAGGGCCCAAAATCAATTGGGGAAAGGTTCCCCACATGACGGTCAGCTCATTACAACAACAGAGACTAAACTGCTGCCGGGCTTTGGAAGGTGCTGCTTCTAAGCAGCGTGCGGCTCAGATAGGCCTGCTATGGTGGCCCAAAGTGGAATGTGCCTTCTTTTCTCAGGCCACCGGATGTTCCCTTCCATGGACGTCTTGCCTGACCGTGTTATGTTTGTCCTGTGCTCGTAACGTACGCTCACGTCAAACTAATTCTCTCGCTGCCTGTTTTTCTTGATTTCTTTGTTGGTTAACTACTCAGTCGGCCTTCTGTTCACTCAGAACAAGCCAGAAACATGAAATGAATCGTCACTACTATGGTTTATGGAGACAATGTATGGAGAATTCAGAAATAACAGACCTTTCCAAAGTTAAGATTTTGACTCTTAAGTGCTGCTGTATCTGCAAACTGGTGAACTTGAGTTCTTGTTGGTTAAAAGATGGAGAGAACCGCTTTGAGACAGGAGAATTGCTGCTAGACAGAATAATACTTTAAAAATGGGAGCACGGACAGTATGATGGGTACTATAATGTCTGTTTCCTTGGATGTCTTTCTTATTTATTGCAGTTGCTTCTTTAAGCATAGAATACATCACTTCCTGTATACTAGAGCATTGTGATCAGGTGAAACCTGCCAAGTATTGAATAGTTAATAACAAAACTGAAGTGAATGGTGGTTTTCTGTTATGTTTTATGCAGAAAGAACACACACTTTTCAGTTGGGTTTTATACATGAAGGGAGCGTTATGTCGATGGTTCTTCCACAATGCAGCCAATGGTTGATGGTTCCCTTTTCATTAACTGCTACTCTAAAATAAACACAGAGCTTCTATGTTGAGATGAGTGAAACACGTTCACGGACAAATTGGTTAATGTCCATGATTTTTCCCAAGTTGTCTGTTCTATTGCCATGCTGTTTGCCTTTATTGTTATGGGTGCATGTGCTTCCATGATGTGTAGCCTCTAAAAGATTTCAATCTCTTAAGTCTTTCTTTATTATTGCCTCTGTGAGTGAAAAATTAAAGTTTGGTAAACACAACGGCCCTTCAATTCTTATTCAAATCATTTTTTATTTAGGACCGGAAGTGCCATAATCAAGAGTAATGACTCAATAGATAAATGAATATGGCATTAAATGCACCGGAAATAATATTAAAAATGATACATAATAAATACAGAAATATGAATTTATGTCACAGTTTATCAATTGATGTCTACATTTATTTTTAATATTTTTGGTGCATTCAATGGCATTTATTTATTGAGGCATTTATTTATTGCTGTTTGATTATGGCAGTTATGGTCCATATATTTGTAATGTTGTGTCTATCTGTGTATGCAGGTATTTAGGTTTCGTGCTGTTCCCTCTATTGTTCACGTGTTCCAATGGTCGTTGTGACGACTGATCTATTGAGTATCGGCCCTTATTGGCTTTCACGCGGATTAATGGCCCCTCGGCCCCTCGGCGAAGGCCAGAGAAGAGTGACTGAGTATTAATGGACCGATGTTGTTTGATTCATCGCAGAAATACGTTGGAGGAAGCCCCGCCCTAGAATATGTGCGGTCAGAGAGGAGAATGGGACTGGACATCTCACTCTGTTGCTTTTTAAAAAAAAAAAAAAAAAAAAAATCACCATGTGAAAATCCCAGCCTTTGGCGCCCCCCAGTGTTGGACAGCAATTGCTAGCTAGCTGCTACCCCAGGGTGTCTTATTTTTTGCGACCCGGAACAATAATTTCGGGGTCGCATAAAACGTTCAGAAGCATATCAATAAGGCAGCAGAAGTTCACATTTAAACGAATAAATTCAATTAAAAGCTTTGACAGTGCAGTGAAATGTATTCCTCGAGTACAATTTAGGTGCTTTCCATTTGTATGCTACTTTATACTTTTTGGAGGCAAATATTGTTTTACATTTATTTGATAGCTTTAGTTACAATTTGGACTAATACAAATGATATAGCCTAATACATAATGGTGTACTATTTAAAGGCAATGCTACCTGGCCAGCAGCATGTGAAATATTTAAAAACAGCTGCAACACTGAAAGTGATGTCGTCTACACGTTAATGCGTCGCTAATTACAATCCAGACCATTCTGCATAACGACTACTTTAATGTTTGGTACAATCGGCAACACAAACGCGACCTCGGTGACACAGGGGCGACTGTTGAGTTGTACTTTTAAAACAAACAAACAAACAAACAAAGAGAAAGTCACCGAGTGAACGTGGCGCGGCACAGTAGACGATCTTCGGCTCGGCGCTGACGTGCGTCGGTCCCTCACGTGACCCGTCGGAATGTTAACAATGCAGCGGAGCGTCCCGACTCCGCGCTGCAGTCCTGCTGCTGCCGCCGCCGCCTGCGGTCCGGGGAGAAAATGGAGGCGCCTCTCGCCGTGTTTACCCAGCTCCTCCGTCTCCGCTGAGCTCCTCGGCTGCCCCGCTACGCGCCGCTCTACTCGCCGAGACAACCGACGGGGGTTGGTTTTTTTTTGGGGGGGGGGGGAATTTTTTCCCCCCGTCGCTCGACGGGATTTTACTGCCTCCGAACCGGGAGGTCTTGTCGCCGCTTCCATCACATGGTGAGTTGAGACTCGCGGTGTCGGGGAGGGGAGGGGAGGAGGTGGTGGGACGTCTGTCCACGACGGGAGGGGAGGGGGAGTTGTGTTTATAAAGTGAGGGACGTAGGAAAACGGCGTCGCCTCACTTTGAACCTCTTTTAGGGACTTCGGCAATACTTCCTGCATAGGAATGTTCGTGTGGGGGGGGGGGGGGGGGGGGGGGGGGGGGGGGGGGGGGGGGGGGGGGGGGGGGGGGGGGGGGGGGGGGGGGGGGGGGGGG
>JAVQJF010025322.1:0-28275 GCA_036023855.1 Gadopsis marmoratus | reverse complement strand
ACAGAAATAATATCCATCAGATACACAATTACATGCACATTGTGTATCGAATTTAGCATCACCTTTTTCCAAGACTAAAAGTCAAAAGTATTTGAATGCTTCCTGTGTAACTAAGTTATGCAGGCAGTCTTTTTGCCTACCCTTGTTTGTTTTCACTGCTGCTTCCACTGCCCTTTGCACTTTGAAGCTATTAGGGTGGGCAGAGAGGGAATTCACTTTGGGATTTCATTATTTGAACAGTAGACAAGGGCAGGTAAAGTGTTACTGTGTGTTCAGCTGACGTCCTGGTAGAAAGCCGAGCTTGTCTTGGGACTCTGTTTAGACAACAATTCTCAAGCTACAGAGTGAGCTACAGTATCTCTATATCAAGTTGGTGTTTTCTAAGAGGATAAAGAGTGGAATTATTTAGTAGTCGGGTAAGAGAGGAGATGATGTATGATCACTTTGAAAAGGAAGAGAGGAAAAATGTCACTACTTATCCCCATCTGCCCACTGCTGAAAGGAGAGGAAACTGTAATGATTATTAGACTGGGGAATATTTTCCCCCCTCACATTTCTGTCTGATTTCCCAGATTCCCCCCAATCGAAAAGACACATGCATATGTGTGTACGTGTGTCTCGCTGATGCAATTCTAGGTTCTCCCAAGAAAGCAGGGAATGATGGTCCAAGTCTCTGTTTTGTGTTCTTGGCATCAGCTAACCTGCCATGAAAGATTTGTCATCGTTCATACTATTTCTCTGTCGTTTTGGAACACCTGCCATCCAATTGCCTTCCCTTCAGTTTCCACTTTCGTTTGAAAACATAACTCCCACTTAACTTTACCCACCTTATCCTTATGCCGAGGCCACACTAGCTCGATGGGTCTTTCTCTGTCTCGCCTCCATGTCCCCTGCTTTCATTTCACCAGTAGATAATAAGATTGTTCTGGTGCCTGGATGCAGTGCCGCATGTCAATTCTACAAAATAACTTGCCTTGCCAGCATGTTTCTTCTCTAATTCCCTTAAGTGTGCCCTTTCTTCTGGCCTGTGTCTGCTTGCCGGCGTGTCCCACATCTGTCTGTAAACGTGTTTATGTGTAGCCCCATGTCTCTATCATTCTGTCTACCCGCTTCCTCACCGTTCTTCAAAGTCAGCCATTTCCTGATTTCGTCAGTGATGCTGGGCGCTGCGAAGCGTCACCATGGTGACTGCATCTTGACTGGCAGCTGAGTCGCAGGCTATCTGATAACTTCAACCTTCAATTAAGTGGCTCCACTTCTCTCCGGAGCGCACACTCACACACACGTTGATGGACAGCTGACTGACAGCTCAGCAGGTCATTTCTGTTGACCTTCAGGCCATCTGATAGGATCTGTGACATGTCTTTTAAGTGTGTCTCTGTCTCCACTTTATTCCCTGTGTATATATGTATTAGCTAACTGTTAGGTGGGTTGTGGGCAGGTCACTGAGGTGTAAGAAATGCTTAGGAGTGAAAATACACATGCACGCACGGATACCACCTTTGCTGTGTTGACTATGAAATGGGACTCTCAGTTAGATGTAAGCTGTTGAGCAACTGCTAACTGTCTGAACTTCTCGCCAGCTAGAAGAGGCCTGAGAGAAGCGAGTGATCGCTCATATACATAGGTGTGTGAAAACAGCTGCTCAATACAGTGGTGTTTCTGTGTCATTAGTGTTTGACTGCTGTTTGGGAGTTGTCATGGTACTTTAGTGTGTTTTACCTCAGTAATGGAATCCTTTTTAAACCCCCCCATCCCACCTCAAATGTCTTCTCTTCCGCTCCACCTGTCATCTCCAAACTTAAGATCCACAGAACAGATGTTTGATCTCCCTGAAAGTCTATATATTTTAGCTATTAGTCTGTTTTGAAGGCAAGTGAATCCAATTGAACACTGCAAATGACTTGTCTGCCTAGAAAGTCATGGAGTGGTAGATCGATATAGGTTCTATGCACTCAGTTGTCAGAGACAGGAGATTGGCATTTTTTTCTTGTTGTTCATCAGTGTATTATAGCTAGAAGAAAGGCCCTAAGCTGTCTTTACAGGCACCATTCAAAATTAAAACAGGACTTGAAGCAATTATGTATGTAATGTATATAGCTAAAAATATATATAAATAGGTAAGCTAAGATTAATACGAAACTAATATAAAATATATGCTCAATTATGAAATCAGAATTCACGAGCTACTAACACTCTTGCTGTAAAAATTCAAAATAAATCAAGACTATATTTGTGCTTCTTCAGTGCTAACAGTTGGGATTCAATATAGTTTGCCTTTCAGTGAATCTTACTGTGAGAGGATAAAGATGTTTAGGAATGACACAAGACTCTTAAATTGTCTTGAATAACTTTGTCAAACAAGTGCTTTGTATGACCACATGCTGTCTGTGCGTGTGTGTGTGCATTTTCTTTGTACGGTTTTGAAGAGGGTGGAAAATCTTGCTTCATTGTCATCTGATGCTTCACTTGAACTGCAGTGATTTGAGATACCAAAAAAGAGGCTCTTGTGATTTGAGTAGATGGGATGTCCTGGACCTTTCTGTTTCACTGAATTGCCCGGACCAAACCAGCCAGTTCCCTGCACAGAGAAAGTCATTAAGCTTGTTCCCACGAGGGTGTCATCACTTATCATGCCAGCTCCTGATATCCTTCTGACCCCCTTCAGTCATTACGTGTCCTGGAAATGTTCTGCCCCACACCTTACCTCACCTAACTGATGGAGCGGCAGAGTGGAGGATTTTGATATGTCTAGCTAGCCAGCCATGTATTATGATGATGATGATTTGATGAACGGATGTTCATCAAATTAGTATTCTAGTTAGCTATTTGATGAGGAGGGTAATTACAATGATCATTTTAACAGAGAGCTTATTTGTTGTAGTCAGCTAACACGATGAGGGGAAACAGTGTAAGCTGTTAGATATGTATTTATAACTGCACTAATGCAGGTGATTCCTTGCATATTACCAACCTGTACTTGTATACTGTAACTGGGTGGTGTTGAGCGCTTCCTTGGCCCGTTTGTCCCTGCAGTTGTTAAGCCGAGTAACAGAGAGGTGAAAACAGAGCATGAAGTACAAAGAAAGCAGGTTGACCACCAAGGGATCAAAGGCTGCAGCAGGGACCTAGTGTCGGCTTATACAATGTCTGTGTGCATAGACTAGATCCCACTGCTACAGGATTTTTGAGACCAATATCAATGTTTTTGAGCTTAAAAATAATCACATAATGATATACTGTACCGTATTGATTCCTTTTTTTCTTTTTTTTTTTTACATAAAGTCATGTCAAATCTTTCAATTGGACACACTTGCCTCCACAATTTGATCATTCATTGTAAATAGTAACCACCAGTTACCATCCACCAACACTTGAGCTTTGTTATACAGAATTTGGGGGTAGTTCTAAACATGCAAACACTGGAGTTTGGTGTAGTCAACAATACCAAATGCTTCAGTAGTTTATAGGAAGTTGGGGTGGTGGAGGGAGCTGCAACAGCTAGTGTCTGTCAGGTGGTTGACCGTCAGTTGATGTATGAACCAAAGATGATGAAGCTTGAGTGAAATGGCTGATCAGCTGATGCAACATACTTCAGTGCTTTGCCTGAACTAACGCAATTCTCTATTTAAAGGATTTGGTATTGGCCAGATGTGACCAATCTCAAGTAGATACCGTTTGCCTCCCCCTTCTGGATGGGAGGGTTGCTGATAAGGTAGCACTGCATGGTTAGCATTAGTCCACATTTTTCAGCTCTGTCAAAAGGCAGTCATCTATTGACTTATTGTGATTAACTATTCCATGGGAGAGACTGAATGTTATTTAGGATCTACTCATTCTTTTTTTCCTCTCTTTCTGCTGCTAGCTTATCTAAAAGTACACAACTTTGCGCTGTTTCTTTCGCTCACGTCTTTGAAACTTCCGGCAGACATCAATTTTTATGCTTTCTATCTCGGCCATCTTCCCTTCTCCGTACCCTGCCTGCAACCCCAAAATAAACCCAAACAGAATTATCAAAGAGCCATGGATTAGGCGCTAAATGCTGGATGTGCTGAATAGAGATGTTTGAAGTCTATAGGGCTTTGAGACGGAAATGTCACCATCGGAATCTAAGTCTAATGTTCACTCCTTCATTGCCATAGCCTCACCTTCTCTGTTCTGCTGTAGATTAGCCCCCTGTCTGCTACCATCTTCATTCTCCTTCCCTCCTGTTTATTTTTTTTAATTTTTTTACTTTGTGGAAAAGGTATGTAGAGCTGCTGTGTGTGTATGGGTTGTGGGGGGATCAGGCCACAAACTGAATGTAAGTATGATGGATTAATCGAATGATGGAACATTTCCGTCCAAAGATGAATGAGCGATGACGGGCAGGCAGCCGGCGGGTGGCTGGGGAGGTTGTGTGTAATCAAGAGAGAAACATTGATTTGGGCTCTGAGAGACCCGTGAACTATGGGAAGATGACAGATATGCAGAAGAGGAATGGCAAGATGCTCTGTACTAAGACAAAGAGGAAAAGGAAGCCCGCAGTTTCCAGAAGCTATGAATGGATACAGCAAAGAGGATGTGTGGAAAGAGAAGGGTGGTGTTTTCGCAACCAAGAGCAGCGTTCAACTCTGTGCCCTCTGTGAAGCCTCCAAATACGGAAGGTATTTTAGGTATGAGGAAAGAGGGAGTTTTGCTCTGCTAAATGGTTAGCCATTACTCTGGTATGAGCGGTTTCACAATGATACTTTGTAGGATTATGGGAAGGTTAGAATCAAGTGAGTGAGGGGAACAGTGAAAAGAAGGGGTGAGATGGAAAGCTGGGTAGAGATGGCAGTGCCTGGTGTAACCACAGATTCCACCTTGCTTTGATACATCGCACTAAATAAACTCTTTCTCATTTACATAAGCTCAGCCAGGCAGACTAATAAGTGATTGGTATTCTCCTCCTGGCCTGGCCCCGCTCTCAGATAAGCTCTGCGCTCACACAGCCCGAGCCCTCAGCATGATCTCATTTCCTGTCTCCCCACTACCACAAACAAACGCCGTCAAAGGCCCAATTGTTCTGCTTCTCTGAGCATTGTTCGTGGAACTGCTGTTGTTTCTCAGTTCTTCACACAAAAACAAACCAACACACACAAACCCATGTGACAATCAGCTCTGGGTGCCGAGGGTGTCTGCAAAAGTTCACTCCATACATTGCGGTTTAAGGCACACTCACACTCATAAACACACAGTGGCATGGACGTAGATATGCTCACAACATAACCCGCCTGTGGAGTAGCGATAACTGGGGCTAAACAAAGGCCCTTTTAATGTCAGTGTAAGCCCTTGTCCTGAAGGGGGCTTTGTATGTGTGTGTGTGTGTGTGTGCGTGCGTGCGTGCATCAGTCTGTCTTAAAGTGTTTTCACACAAACTATGCTTGTATATACGGTGTGCGCTTCTTTGTATGTGTGTTTGTTAAAATCAACTTGGAGAAAACTGAGATAAAATGAGACTGAAACAGGAGCGAGGTCCAAAGGTCTTATGGTCTCTAATCTTCTAATGCTAGAAATAAGAGAACGAATCAAGGAGAGAAAAAGACTTCTGGGAGTTTCCAACACACAAAACGCACAGTTTATACATGTTTTCTGTTCACCAGATGGGTGCTGACAGCAGTGCTTGATTAAACATAGCCTTTGTTATTGTTTTGTTCAACCCCAGAACCCCAGATTGTTGTAGCAGTGGGAAAAATTTAACTATTGATTATTATCATCACAATTTTACTTGGACACCTTTTCTATTTGCATTCTTAAAAGCCTGTTTCCCTCTCACTAGCTAGACTGCTTCAAGGGCTCGTAGAGGGTGCGGAACTTTGGAAACCCAGAAACAAAGCCATGGTGGTTCCCAGACATGACTCTATTTTTTTTTTTTCTTTCAACCAGTGGAGTTGATGTAACAGCAGGAATATAGAAGATGAAAACTAGCTTCTTTTTTTTTTTTTAGTAGGCGTGGAGGAGGCTATATAGTTTAGCAAGAGGAGGTGAAGAGCGGATAGTGTGTTTGGCAGTGAGGGCACTGTATCCATCCCACTCCTCTGGCTGTACTGAGTGAAGTTCCTGGCAGGCTCAATCGCCCTGCACCCTTCTGATAACTCACCCCCTTGGCATTCCATTGTCTTTATATTTCAGTGGCTTAAAATGGAAGTCGCCGTTTCTAACCGCATATCAACATCCACGAGGAGAATGTCGAACCTCTCACTGCAGCGCAGGGAGCCCAGAGAGACATCCACTCTCGTTAACACTGAGCTTTATTCCATCACTGAGATGACTTTGGCATCATTTTTATTTACAGTATAGCTTCACTTTTTATTGAGATGAGACGGTGTTATTTCTTGTTACACTGCCAGATTGTGGTGAGTTGCTTGAAGTAGAATCAGTCATTTGATGTGCGTTTGCATTGAAATATTCCTTGATTGATGTGTATATGAATAAAACTTATGGAAACTGCCTGGCCAGGCGCGACACCTGCTCTGTGCTGTGCTGCCTGCCTGCCTGCATGCTTGTGTCAGTTTGTGCAAATACCTCTGTTGTCATTAAATCACATCTGACACCCGCCTTCACCCACAAGCCCTTACTCAATAGAGGGCTGGACATAAAATCTGAGCCACATGCATGTAACCGCCTGCCCTAACCCTTTATACGTGAGTGCCCTTTGAGACGGACTTGAGTTCCACACCTAGAGTGCGAAAACTGTGGTGGCCGTGTCCTCCTTGCTCTCGCCCAACAGTGGAAAAACAAGACGTTCTTGACTTTTCCATCCCCTGCTCTTGTGTCATCATCTCTCTAACCTTTTCTCTCTTTATTTCTCTGAGCTTTCCTCCATCAGGCCCCTGCTCACTGTCAAGTGCAATTGTCATCAACATATTAATGGCCGCCATAATGCCCAGAGCTTGGGGTTCACCCTTGTCTGCAGCGGGTACTGTGATGCAGACAGACATCTCTCTCCCGTGCTCCTTGAGGCCGTGTGTGAGTTTATGTGCGAGTCAGAAACAGGCCACCGCGCAACGTTGGTGGTGGCTGACCTCCGAGAACAGGTGCCCCCTTCATCCTTTAGTAGGCGTGCACTCTTTCACAAATAGCCCCTGCACCACTTTCCTTGATTCGAGTTAAGCAAACAGACAGTTGCCTTGTGACAGAGAAATACACACATAAAGCCTGCGTTGCTGCATGCTATAATCATCCACAGGGACTTCAGCATCTCAGGGTGTGTCTTTCCTGCCAGAGACTGGCTACGGCTGCAGGCAAGCCCAGTGACAACCAGGAACAAAGAAAACAGCCTAGAGGTTTTGACTGTCCTCACTAGTGTGCGTTAATGTTGTTTAGGGGAAATACACCAACATCGCGTTAAATTTGTAATCCCTCTGTAATTAAATGTGACTCCTGATGGCCTTTTGGATTTGGCTGAGGCATTGGTGCAGTGGAGTGCATAAGCAGATGCGACTGCGTTTAAGAATTTAATGCATCGGTGGCATGGCTATTGTTAACAGTTGAAGAGACTAACAGTTGTGCTTCTCATTGTCAAGCAACGCTCTCCACTATGCCAGTGAGCATTTGAATATTTCAGGTTTGGAAATTTAGCTTGAGTTGAAAAAAAAAAATCCCATTGTAATAGTGTCAGGGATCTCTACCCACCATGCTCTCCGGCAGCCGCTGTGTGCACTGTTTAAACATGGGTGGTTTGTTTACCTCTCTATGCGTCACTGAACACCCCCCCCCCCATCCTTCTGTTTTTATTTTGGCAAAAAATTGTGTTGGATTATATCAACACATTTTCCCTTTATCCCATTGGAAGCCAGTTTCAACTGAAGGGGATTAGGCCATTAAATACCTTTCCTTCTGGTACAAAGCTCCAAAGCCACACACCAGTGAAAGGGGGACTTGATAAGAAAATTGTGTCAAGTACACTACCTCACAACTCGCCTCCCCTTAACACCCGCTCCATTCCATTTTCCCCTTGTCTCCTCCCCACCATTCCCACCCAGTCTAATTCCCTGTAGTTAATTTACTACTTGGGACTGCTTTGACATCTAGTGGGGGTGATAAATTATGGGCAAGCCAACCCCTCTGTGGTTAGAAATCAAGTCGTGTAGAAAAAGATTCAACTGCTAAATGAGTTTAAAAAAAACATTTTTTGAAATGAATTCTTCCAGAAGCATCCGATTGAAACATGTGAACTTCTTCTATATAACTTCTTCTAAATATACAAAACATTTTTTTTAACTCACTGTCACTATAGTGAGGAGAAAAATTTAGTTAATTTTTCAAAGTTGCTGGAGAGACCATGACTGATGTGGTGGCCACCTTCTCATTGACCTAGAAAGGCAGAAACTGACTTGCAGATGTAGTAGATACTGTATTTTGTGGTGTTTGTGTAGTCATAGCAGCAGCGGCTTATCTATTAAAACTGATGTCCTACTCTCCAAATGCTCATGGAAAGTGGAATCTGTTTAATTTATTTGTCTGTGTGTACATAATACTGCCTATTGTCTTATGTTTACCATGTGAATCCAGTCTTTGTTTTTCTCCATTGTAGTCTGATTTCATATACTTGCGTCCTGATATCAAAGAAATTTAAATGTCACCCATAGACTCACTGGTTTATTTCACTCTCTGTTTCTGCAGTATAACTTTGTGGGGAGAATCCTTGGCCCTCGTGGACTCACAGCCAAACAGTTGGAAGCAGAAACGGGTTGCAAAATCATGGTGCGAGGAAAGAGCTCCATGAGAGACAGGAAGAAGGTAAGCTCATCAACGTGGCAGCGAGCCCGGTGTGTTGAATGTGTTTTATTTCCTAATAACAATGTTACTCATTAGATTCCAATCACACAAGAAAAAAAAAATGTATTTTACCACACCAGGACAAACTGAAGCTCACCTTTTTTCTTTCTGTCCTCGGCCTTGAGATGTTGCATAATAATGTGGAACTAGCTGGGACTGCTGTCACACAAAAACATCCCACTAACTCTGTAGAAACACGAGGCAGACACACACACACAGCTGATGCCTGGTGGATGCATGCTGACATCCGATAGGGCTGTTTGCAAAACGCTGTGCAGTGGAAAGTACAGAAGGCAGTAGTAAAGCAGATGTCCAAGGCCAGTGGCAGCCTCTATTTCTAGACCTACAGAGCTGAGGTTGGAGACATAAAAGGCTAATGTTGTGTGTCTACACCCAAGGGGTGAACTTTTACCTGCAAATTGCGCATTTGCAAAACACGTTTTGGCCTTAAACAGCCACATCCAGACTAATAGTTATTTATATATATATATATATATATATATATATATATATATAGCATTTTTTTTTATTTATTTCAACCTGCAAAGTTGACTCATGGCATATTTCAGCTGCCTGCATGTTGAATACACCATACAATTGAGCCGAAGCAGATGATCAAACGGTGAAAACTTTGAATGCTACATCGACTGCAACTTGCATGGATCCCTAAGGTGTTCCAAAGTGTGTCAGATCAGATTTGGTGATGTACTTTGAAGTTACAAATTGACAGTTTTGAAAATTTTAGTATTTCAAGCATCTGTGCATATTTCGCCCATGGGCTTCAGCCATGCTATAATGGCCGCTTTTGGCAGTTCTTGTTTTGTTTTGTTCTTCATCATTGAGTGACACCTTTTTGGAGTTGCATCTTTTGCTTTTAAGTCTCTGTTTGTTTGTACCTCCCAGTTGCCCCGATTTGCCAGGCAGTTGTGCTATATTCCAATTCATTTACATAAGTCAGAAGATGAGTATTTTATCCCTCTTCACACAGGAATACCCTCCTCTACACACAGCTTCTCATGCACAGTCAGAAACAGGGTACAGATTTTCAGATGAGCCATAATCTAAGAAGCTCCAGTTTGCTGCAGGGTCAACCTTTTTCCCCTTTCTTTTTTTTTCTTTTTTTATGGCTCTCTTCTTCTCATTTCCCTTGGAGTGTGTTCATTATCTCAGAACAAGATGAAGACACTCTGCTATGGTTCTTTCTTTGGATTTAGATCCAGAAGTAGTTTAATGGGACTGAACACACTCAAGCATACCCACACACACACACTTTATTAGTGTGTCTTAGCTCATTACAGGAATCTATGATTACCATCATAATTTCATACATCATAAAACTTAATGACATTTGTTTGGACAGGACCTGTCAAAGGCCCGGTGCAATTACTATGCTAACAAAGGCCCAATACAGTTAAGCATTTGTACAAAAATACAGACAAGCAACACAATTTTTTATCTTAGTGTTTTGATTGGTCATAATAACCCAATATTTAAAATGTTTCATAGATGGTCCTGTCTGCTTCTCCAGTGCTTGTTTATACTATGGATGACTGAGTTGTTGTTTTTTGCACACATCTTTAAAGTTAAAATGAGCCAACCCGCTACACAAGTCCATTCTTCCGTTATTGTCCTCTATTAAAACGGCATTTTCCTTCATCACTATCTTTCTGTCCACTTGTTTTAGACTATACTGGCATCTAGTTCAGATATTTACAGATATGTTGGGATAAGAGAGGGAAAATATAATGAAAAAACAACCCAGTGGGCTGCAAGTTTTTACATCCTTTGCTGTCAATAAATCACAAGAATCACTATCAGGTTAGCTCCCTGTACTCAAAAATGTTTTGGATGGCCTGGGTGTGTCATAACTGTGGCTGAGCCCCAGACAAAGCCTCAGCTGTAGCCTCCAGTCGCTGCATCCTCAACCTCAGTATTTTCAGCTTGATGCCCTGTGGCAGCAGAGGAAGCCGCGGGAGCAGCTTAGCCAGAGTGTTTATTCAGGATCCATTAGCGGCAGCGTTTTTATGCTCTCAATAATTCAGCTGGATGCTCCCTCCTGGGCCGCACTGCCTGGTGGGGAGTCGGCTCACTGGAGCTATGCAGTGGGAGAGAGAGGCTGAGAGAGAGGGAGAAGCTGAGCAAAATAAAGAACAATGGAGAGAGGGGAACATCAGATCAAGTAGAAAAGAAGGAGGTGAAGAGAAAAACATGGTACTGAACAAGACCAAATATAAGTCTTATAATTAGCGATGTCCTGATAACCTTTTTCACTCCCAATCACTTTAAAATTCTTTTAACACTTAGTATCAGATCTGGGAATCTGATATGCATTTAATGCAGGATACTAACCTGTCCCAAGACTGCACTTCACACTCCGATCAAACAAGACCAAATACAAGGTGTCTGAGTAAGTGCAAGTACATTCCTGTAACCTCTCTGGATAGAGACTGTTGGACATCTTTTCTTTTTCTTTTTTTTTGACACATTTGTTGAGACAGGATGGATCACACACTTAATTCCATAGAGAGCACTTTTCACTTCTTTTAAGGTGTTTATGACACCACTACACTCAGCCCTCTTCCAGTCTCTTGCATTTGGGGGCTTTTTCTTAGTTTGTTGTTAAATCTCAAAGTCTTTCATTACTGCAAATCTTGTATGCTACGTCCTTTTTGATGATTATGGTCTAAACAGTTGGAAGGAAAAAGGACTCCTCCTGGAGCCTTGTTCCAATCAAACATTCATCTGATGTGGCAGCTTGAGTCCCCCTGGTTTTTACTCTTGCAGTCATGCTTAATGCAAAACAACAGCAGGGACAGCAGCAATTAAATTACTGGTATGTTATATCGACCATTGCACAAGTAGGATAGGGCTTTCCCTCTGTTTTGAAAAAACAATTCACTTATTCTATTTAGGCACCCACACAATGAAAGATTACAGTTAGCACCATAGACAGCAGTTTTAGTTTACTTTCATACTTGGACTTTGAGAATGCTTTATGTCAAATTAATTTCTTTTTGAGTTTATTTATTTATTTTTTTGCTGACGGTCTCAACACATAATGGCTAAAAATGTGGTATCAGCATGGTCACTGGCCTCAGGCTTGGACCTTCAACCCCTGCCAGCCAATAGACACTGACATTTTGTTTAAAGTTTAAGCTGACTTTTTTTTTTTCATGTCCTTGTTCCTGATTACTTGACCCACTGCAACTGAAAGCTTGTTATTTTTTTATTTAGAGTTTACAGAGAGTTATTATGTTGATGAGAAAAGCAGAGTAATGACCAGGTGTTACTTTTGGTGCCTAAGGGCTCATTGGCTGGAGAAGGCGATGGTTCAGGGCACGTACATGGCAATGAGGTGAAGCAACCACCAGCAAAATGGCTTACTGGAGCTATAATTTATATCATTTTGGTGAAGTGTGCTGTAGTATGGATGCCTGACATTTAGGTGACCTGTTGTCCTAAAAATGTCCTCTTTGTCCTTTTTAGATTGAGGCTTTTCATATAGTGTTTTATAAAATCAAATCTAACCCAAAGCAATCATTGGAGTAAATCAGTCATGTAGCATTAATAAGTCATGCTTTAATACATTTTCTCTGAATAAATAAATAAATCTGTCTTACTTGATAAGTCAAGTACTCAGAGTTTTAGAAAGTTGGGATTTGTTTTATTTAATATTTCTTTATCATTATCATTCCTGTACAGCCGTGCCTGCCCTCTTATCCTTCCATGCCCCTGCTGCTCCCTACTGCACCTGTTTGACCTGCTGGCTTGTAGCCTCAGTTGCATAGATCCCCGTTTGGAACTTCCTTTAGGATCAAAGGAGAAGGGACCGTTTAGAGTGGGAGACGTGAAACTGTGCAAATAGTTTCATTTATGAGTATTAACGTGCAACATTGCCAGGGCAAAATTGTGGTTCTACATAGTCTAAAATCCCATTGAGCCAGCAGTGTGGTATATTAAGTAAGACTGACCTTCAGCCACAGCACCAAGGATTGAAAGCTTTGTGTATGCAAATGTGCACCCTGTTATGTGTCCTTGAGCAATGCTATAAATCGCTTCCAGCTTCAGGGGTGTACCTGACCCTGTAGCGTACGTTCCCTTTGGAATGGGGCAGACAAAATGATGGTACCAACTGGATCTATAAAGTAAAATGTGGACAAACATATGAAACTGCCATTTAAAAAAAATTATATTTTAATAATTATTAGTACAACCTAAAAAAGAAAAAGGAGGGTTGAGTCAGAAGAAAAATAGTCCCATTTTTAACCTTTATGCATGTGGTGTCATCCATGCTGAGAATTGAGGCCTTAAAGTTTATTGGGCTTAAGCTGAGGTGTGAAAGCCAGCAGGCAAACAGGTGCTGTACAGATGATGGTAGTCAGGCAACATAACTGACAAGAAGTCTTTCCTTCTGATCCTATTCTTAGATGTTGTTTCTAGATGCAGTGTCCGTGCTATTTATTCTCGCTACATATTTTGCCCAAACCGATTCTGCTCTGGTATGTGGTTATTGCCATGGCATTTAATGTTGGCCAGCGTGGACATTCTCTTCAAAGACCTTCCCAGTATTCCCTTTAGCGTGTGCCCTCGCCTCCCCTCTCTTTCCTCACCCTTTCACCCTGCCTCCCCCATCACCCTTCCTCCTGTTTGCTATGCTGTCACTTTATCTCAGAGGGCACACGGTGACCTTGTTCACAGGCGGTTATGCTGGTGTGAGGTGTGTGGGTGTGCACACGTGGATGCAAGTGAGTGTGCGTATGTGTATTAATTTCTCTTCACCCAGAACTCTTTGATCATGAGCCTAACCAAATCAGAATCTGCCAGAATGTTGGCATGCACACACCTTGTACACAAAGCCATGTGATGAACTTGTTCCTTCCAACTTAAGCAACAATCTGACAATAAATGTGAATTTATATATCGACCACTGCATACAGAGGTAGCCCTTGTGGTCTGTCTGTCTGTGTCCCCTCTAGAAAATGCTGAGTCACCTTCTAGTCCCCATGTCCCCTAATAGGCCATAAGCAAACAGCCATGGTGAAATAATGGCCTGACTGTGGAAGCTAGGCCCTCCCCCCTGTGTGGAAAAGGGGAAAATGAGAGCGGAATATTGAACTTTGTGTGTGTTGTGTAAAGAGCAGTGCCATGGCAACAGGTAGTGTAGAAAGCATGTGGGTGGCACTCCGCTCAGGCTATAAGCTTTGTGTGTGCGCGCGCATCCTCCCTCTCACTTTGTGGCGCTCGTAGAGTGTATTGAAATCATGTCAGGCGGACCTCCCGCAGAGCACCGCAATGCATTGTTTGTAATTGGACACCCTCACAGTGGCTCGCTACTCACAAATGAGCACCGATCTGAAGTTGAGGTGGTTTGTATGGGTGGGGTTCAACAGACAGTGTTCACAAACAGCCTGTACAAACCTGCACCGACAGGAGGAGGGGAGTTGACTGCTCTTCTTTGGAAAAGAATACAGTAATACTGATTTTGAAATATTTTTGAGTTACATTTTTCATTTATTTAGTCATTTATTACTCATTTCCGTATTGTCTTAAAAATCAGTCAAATATTCACATTGTAACATCATAATCCTGTTTTGATGTTTCAATGTGGTGTCGCACATCAGAGAACCTGAGGTTGTCTTTTTCAGACAACCTAGACCTCAATTCCTCACCTCAGGGGGAAGTAGTCGGCTTTCAAACCGCTGGCTTTCATGCTTGTGCAGTGACACCTGATACATCCTCAAAAGCTTTTTAGTGCGCTCTAAGTGTCTGCTCACTGCAGTTACTGTCAGCGGGGCAACCAGAAGAGGGAGGAAAGTAGCTCTGCTAAATGGAAAAAAAAAAATACATAAAACCGCTACAAATGTGAGGCTACTCCATATTTGTCTCTACATATCCCATTTTACCTTTTAAAAAGAGTCAGGTGTGACTGGGCTTTTCAGAGGCACCTGAAAATCGGAAATATTTTGTGCACCAATTCCCAACCTCAGCCTTCCCAATTCAAATCGTGAAACGGCTTCCTTTTTAACAGTGTTGAAAGGCTTATTGAGCAGTGGTGTTGGTTTTGAATACAGCCCATTTTGCCTTTCAGGTGCTGCCGGTGCTACAATTTGGCGCCCTCTGAGTGCTTTGGCGCTGCCTTTTCAGGGGGGAAAACGACTCCCTCAGTGAGCTATTGTTAACAGGACAGCATTGTCCACACAAACACAAGTCAGGGACAGAGGCACACGCTGACACACAGTCCTGCGGCACTTCGAACTCTATCCATGTATCATAATTGCGTTCCTGCTAGATAAGTTAGTGTGACTTAAAACATACCCATCCATCTCTGATCCCTCCACCCATCCATCTTTCACTGATATCAATTGCTGCAGGGCTAGCTGTCGTCTTTGTCTCTGTGAAGGGAGGGATCTATTAAAGAAAGGTGTCCTTTCAAAGTTAAAGTTAAATAGCTGACTAAAGGGCCGCTCCTGTCATCCTGCTTCTCTTCACAGGGCCCCGTTGTCCTCTGTGTATGCCTGCCTCTCGCCTCTGCTTCCTCTGATATGCTGTGTTACTGCACTGGTGCTCCAACACGCCCACACTGTCACATTCGCTCACTGTCTCTCTCTTTCTCTCCCTCCATCTCTGTCCAGGAGGAGCAGAACAGAGGGAAGCCAAACTGGGAACACCTAAACGAAGACCTTCATGTCCTGATCACAGTGGAAGATTCGCAGGCCAGAGCTGAGATGAAGATGAGGAGAGCAGTGGAGGAGGTCAAGAAGCTCCTTGTACCTGCTGTGAGTACATGCTACACACATGCTGATGTACACATGACATACACAGTGGTAGCTGCCAATGGCCTAATAAGTTCTTTAATACTCTTCGCAAGTAATGTCATTTGAGTTTCCAAGGAAGTGGACACACATTATTTAGCTGTGATTTAGTAGTGCTGAGAGAGACCGATGAACTATCTTTATCCAATGAGGATAATGGGGCTACATATGGCACACCACCTCTATCCCACTGTTAGCATCCTGTTTATTTCCATATATGGACTAGGAGAACAGGTTGGCCGTACCCCCAGCGGAGTGGAAAAACATAGCTTGCTGCACACACCGCCTGTGACTGCCACATTTCATCTCCGCTCCCCCTCTGCCCCAACTTCCTCATGCACTCTGCTGCTGGTGATGACTGCTGGTAGTTTTTTGGCAAGCAATGTGTATTTTCCCTGTTAATTTCTGGTGACCAGGTGGGCATAGCAGCTGAAAGGCCCAGCTTTGCCATCAGGTGGCAAAGCACAGGGCTTGTCGGTCTGCGGAAATGTCCGTGCCTGCAGGTTAGATTATAGATGCAGTGTCACTTGAATCGCAGTGTTCTTGAGCTGCTTTCCTTTATGCACTTTATGCCGTGAATGCAGAATTGTGTTGCCATATATGCTTGATTTACATTCTTCTACTTTGAGAGAAACAAATGCAGCAAGGATGATGAGATACATACTTAGAGTACATTACAATTTATCACCGTATAATTTTTCAGTAGCAGAATTATGATGCATTCTGTTATTACAAACAAATACACAAAGAGTAGAGGAGGGCAGGAAGATTAGACAGTGAAAATTGTGGAGTGATAGCACATCTACGTATATTCACACTATCGAGAGTTTAATCTGAAAACATAAACTATATAAACTGAAACTGCATCTGATCACATAAAAATACAGGCTAACTTTGTTATGGCTATGTCTAGAGCCACGAACTGTAATTTTTTGTTTAGCTCATTTGAACTGCACAATTATGGATGAAGATCTGACCCAATAGGTGCCAATGGGTGACAGGTCTCCTGTCTAGTATGACCGTGCCTTCCTGTCAGTCTCAGCAAGCCCCCAGCAAGACAGTGTAGAAAATACTTCAATTCACGCCTCATGTTTAAGGATTGCATGTCTCTATTCAAACCTGCTTGCCACTTCTTTAGGCACTCCGATCCCCTCCGATACAGCCTATATGTACACACAGAGGATGTTGACAAATGCACACACAAACTTGAGCATGTTTGCAGAATGAGTCACTGTTCTCACACACACACACACACACACACACACACACACGTAGACACATACACAACAAACCCCTTTTGCTGTCCTTTTTAAGTCAATGACAGCTCTCGGCAGCTTACACTCATCTGAATGGAGTGTCACAAAAATGGCTTTAAAGAGGGTCTGGTGATTCAGTACCTGAACCAGTTAATGGGTTAAGGAGGCTCTCTTCTCTTTCATTCCTCAAACACAAGAAAGCAGCTTTGAGCTCCTTTGAGACACTAATGAAATCTTGCTCATAAAAAGTTTCACTCTACCCTTAATTCAAATAAGAGTTTAATAGAGCTTATTAATGACCCATTGGAGTCCACCTGAGGCCATTTTTCATTCAAGCAAGCTATCTTTGTTAATTTAAATGTAATGAAAAGATCCTTCCATTAGATGGGCATTGTTGTGTGTTCTTCAGCGCCTCTTAAATTCTATAGCATAAAATGCCTTGTTTTTGTAATATAATATCAAGGACATGTTTGTCTCCTCTATTTAAATATAGTCCAGATAATAAAATGTATCACTCCAAAGTAAATTTTCAATTAATATTTGCATTTGAGCATAATTCAGTTCTTGCATCAATACCTCATTAACCCTTTAATGGGCACTCATTGAAATACTTGGAAATTTCAACCCGAGACCATCACAGGAGGATATTACAAGACTCTGTTCCTTTGTTTGCTTTCAATAAGACATACATTCTGCTGCCTCACACAGAGGCGGGAGAGCGTCATTTTGGACACGTGTGGAAGTTACCAAATATGATATATCACTTGCCCGATAAAGGGCTAATTCGTATTGATCAGAGAAATAATGCTTACATTAGGGGCTGAAGTCTTAATGTATATTATGTCAATGGCGTGACACTGGCCTAGGGTATGACAAATTTAAACATCAGTAGAAGTGTAGTTTCAGTATGGCAGAATAAGTTTCCAGTAGTCCTGTCCCTGAATGTTGTGTTGGTGCATTATCTACCCCTTAGGGCACTATATTTTCTTCATGCCATTACGTGCATGTGCATGCACACATGCCATGAGTGGGTTGTCTGGCAGTAATGCCCTTTATCATGATAAACTAGATTAGATTAAAGTATGGACACGCTGGGTACGCACTGTTCTAATGAAGGGCATCTTTTCCACATTTGGCAGCGTAAAATCGCTTTTATTAAATCGCACAAGGAACAAAATGAGGTCATGCTTTTTTATTCTCTTTCAAGGAACAGGCTTTACATGTCATTGAAGAGAACCCAGCTGCAGAAAGGAAACGAAGACTGAGAATAGAGTGATAACAAAAACGTTGTTTTGTCTGCAAACCTGGTGGTAAATTAAAGTTAAAGGCTTTATAATAATAGTTTTAGTTTTAAATAATCTCATAATTGGCTCACTTGGGATTAGGAGCCAGGATGTCTGGCATGGAAAAACCTATACTTAACCAGCCAAGATAAACTCAGTGATATAACAGCCAGGTGTATAGTGTTATTGTAGTTGTATTTATGTGGTGAGCGATTAGTATTGTATTTAGAATATTATTTATCAGTAATGTTTTTAATTTGATCATTGTTTCAATTTTGATCTTTGAATATTTGTTCAAAGTCACTAACCTAACTAGCTGCATTTTGCAGTAATATACACTTTATATATACATTTTTCAGACAGTTGTGGGACCAACCAAGTGTAATCTTTGTACTTACTTAGATGCACACTCTGTCAATACATATGACAGTATGAATGCTGTAGATGCATTTTGTCTCTTTGAATCCATCACCTACATTTCAGTGGTTGACATGTTATCCGAGCAAATATTGACTATTGTGTAATGCCCTGTCAATAGCTGCTCCTTACTCAGAGATTGATTGACAGATGGAAGAGGATACTAGTAATAAGCGTTTTTTTTGTTGTTGTTTTTTTTTTACCTCTTTGCCCTCCGTGTTGCTTTTTTGCTCCCTAGTTCTGTGAACTCTTCAACTCTCCATGAACTGGGAGCAGGGGAACATCAGCGAGATGAGAGACAGAGGGAGCAAGAGAGAGAGCGAGAGATGGGTGGGGGAGCTTGATTGAGCTATTCTTTCAAGTGTGGATTTACTCCACTGATCCTGTGTGTGTGTGTGTGTGTGTGTACACACACACACGCACGGATATGCATGTCCATAAAAATACTTCTACATGCACGCGCACACACACAGACTAAAATTCTCCGCTCATCCCTTGAGTCCTTGGTTAAGGCCCTCAAACGGAGCTAGCAGCAGAGCCCCATTGCACTTTAGGTAACCTCCGCTCAGATGCTTGCAGAGCTGTATGCATAAACCCTGACTGGCCCATTCCACTTTCCCTTTCTGCCACTAGAAGGGCTGGAGAGCAATAATGATTGACCTGCAGGCAGGTATTGCCCTGTGACTTAGAGCAGACCCTGGTCAATTGAGCGAGAGACTGAAAACCTGACTTGTGTATGACATGATTATGTGGAATGACATTGCCATCACAAATAAGAATCAGCTCTCAGCTGAATTGTTTAAACAGACACCCGCTCAAGTTTAAATCCATCTGAATTAGCACTTTGTTATTAATGATGTTCTGCTGTGTTGTACTCCCCTTCGTCAAATAAAGCTTGGAGGGCGAGAAACAGAATTTCTTCTGTTGTGTACTAATGGCCATGGGGTGCCACATATCCATACGACTTTGTATCAAGCTGGCCTCAGATTTAGAGCACTTTTGTGTAATCCTCATTAATAACTAACATATTACATGGGATATAGCAGAGGCACGGACAGCAACCATCTTTTTAATTAGATAAATCATCCCAGAATCACTTAGGGCTGACAATAACTGCTGTGCTCCTATATGGGCTGAAACATTTAAGCATGTTGCACCTTTGGCCATACCATTATTAAATTGTCAAAGCAGGTATTTTTACATTTTAGTGAATGAGACATAGACATGCAGTGACATCATTGACATTCCTTAATGTTCCTTCACAAGCAGTTGTCTCCAAGTGATGTAATTTACTTTTTAATTCGGGGGTGGGCTGGAGAATTGGGGGGAGAGTAGGGTATCTTTTACATGCTGTTGGTTCTGATAAGAACCTGCCAAGCTAGACAGGCAAGCTTCTTCGTGTTCTGGTTAACAGAAAAAAGAAAATTACAATAATAACCACAATAAAAATCACAATTGCAGATCTGCAGAAAGAATGAAATAAAATAAAAATAGGAACTAAAAAATAAAATAATATCAAAGAGCTGAGTTGCGGATCTAGGAATAAAAGTAAAAGAACCAAGAAATGAGCAATAAGAGCAGGCATGCAAAATGGCAAAATAATATATACAATACAATATTTGCATGCTATAAACGATATGTACAGATGACACACACACACACACACACACACACACACAGATGATGATAGTGTAAATGTGTGTTCACCTGTCACACAGCGGTGTTATGGTGGAGGGTAGGAATGATTTCCTAAAGCGTTCTTTACGACAGTGGAGCTGGATGAGTCTTTTGGAAAACGAACTCTGCTGTCGTTGTGTGTCATGGAGAATTAAATTACACAACCCTTGCCAGCCATATATGCTTTTTACACAGCCGTTGAAGGTGATCGTGGTCTTCTGGTGTCATATGTAGGCGACGAGCAGCCATTTGAGTAGGACAGCTTATTTAGATCTATCACTGATCGGCTCTCTTTGCGGGAAGGCTTTGGCAGATGTCAAGATAAACAGGTTACTCTGTGTTTGTGCCCGCACACATATTTGGCTCTCTGTGGCTATATTTCTGACTTTGTGTGTCTATTTATGTGTTTATGCACACGTGCTTTGTGTGTGCACGATTGACAGGTGTATGCACTAGGCATTGTTATGGATATAATAAATTCTCATTGGTCCCTTCAGGTCACAGCTCTGTTTGAAGGGTTTATGGGAAAATGACAGACAGGCAGACAATTGGACAATGCCATCTGAGACCAGACAAAGGCTTTGTCCTTAAGTAACCAAACATTTCCTAATAGACACTAAGAGTGCTAGAAATCTCTTTGTATTTACATTTTGCTTATAGGTACTTCTGCTGAATCTCACCCAAGTATAGTTAGTTAGATGCTGTTTCCTTTTGTGATTAATCAAGGAGTCCTTAAATTTTTATAATGTTTTATAGTGTGACACTAGTAGTCACGGATGGCAGAATTGTATTTTGTCCTAGGGTTAAAACACATTTTCATGCTTCATGTCCTTTGTTTAGAGGTCCCCGTTAGCCATTCTGATTTTCTTTTTCAAGCATTTATTTTAGCACGAATTCTAATGTGACAGAATTGTCAGGGTGCAATGTCTTTGACTTTTGCATTATTATCAGATATATTGTTGCTGATCTAGCAAAGTAAGCATAACATTCCGCATTCAATTGCTAGTTTCACTGGGAAAATCTTAAGCAGGGTAAATCCTTATATTGTATGTAAACATGTTACCCTGGAAACAACCCCCCAGTAAGCACCTCATGCTTTCTTTGACATCAAATTGTTATCCTCTGTGATAAGTCAGCCACATACAGAATATTTCCTCCGGGAAGAAATCTGTAGATTCTAGTGTTTGTATTCTGGTGAATATTATTTGATCTGCAGGGCCTGATATAAAGCAAATAATTTTTCATAAGATCTTAAAGAGGAGGTTCTTGTAGGGACAATCCTGTACATGTTATAGCGAGAACTGAAGCCACATCATGCTATTTAAGTTATGTGAGATTGTCTGATAGAGGAAACTCGAACCAATGCTATCTACACTGCTCTACATTTGATTCAGTGCAGTGACGGCAGGCACTCGCTGCAAGGTATCTACAGTACATTAAGAGAGGTAGCCTTGAATCTCTTAACGCACACAGAGCACACAAGGTTAGGTTTGACGGGAGAACAGCACACAGAGAAAGAAAGAGCTAGTTGGCATAGTGGCACTTTAGCCCTTGAGAGCCAAGTCCATGTCTCCCTGAATGAAAGTGTCATTGCCGAGAACAAAGTGAGCATGGTAGCAGCCTGATCGGACCAACAGCCTCGAGCTCTCTCCATTTGCAACACGGTGGGAACCCAGTCCTGCTCCCTCTTGTGCTCCATCCTCTAGCCTTCTCTTGCCCCATTTTTTTTAGAGTTCTAAATATGGTTATAGATGAAGTGTAGTCCACATTATGGAAATTAGAAGATGGGTTTTGTTATGCCACTTTTTTTCTCTTTCTTTTAATGAATGCTTTGGCAGTGGGTGGCTCTCCATCATTGTTTAGCTCTCCAGTCTCATTGTGGTCCTTCTAGGCCAAGACTTAAGTTTCTCTTTTGGGCAAACCTGTACAGTATGCCCGCCCCTTTGTTCTTATTCCTGTCTCTTGCTCCCCTGAGCCTTCTGTCTCTCCTCATCTCTCTTTTTTCTTTCCTCTTTCGCTCTGCTAAGGACCACCTTTGAGGAAGAACATACAGTAGATGGTGTTTTTGTAAAAGCCAGACAGATGGACCTTAATGGACGCCAAGTTTGGCGATCTGCGGGGTGTTGTGTCTGTACTCGCCAGTATGCATCCGGCTTGGCAGAGTGCTACAATGGCAGCCTCATCAGAACCATTCAGACAGGAAAGGCTCAGAGAGAAGATGATGCAGAACAAGCAGAGCTAGATTTAAACAGTGGAAGTCTGTTCTAGCCAGCATTGTACTGACTTTGCAATCAATAAACACCTCTTTTTTTTGTTTTTCTTTCTCTCTTTCTAGCTCTTACACTCTCCTCTCTCCCACTCTCTGTCAGCAGTGTCTGACAAATGAGTACAAAACACCATCTGGCTGCATCTATCCATGTGTGTCTCTCCATTTAATGATGTTTATTCTGTTAGGCCTACCTATCACCACCATTCTCCTCTTATTTGCTCTTAATTTACCCCACCACCCTCATGTCCTCTGCCATGCATGACATTCAGCCATATCCATACGAAGAGAAACTCATGTTTCTCATTGAGCCTGGTTGATTGGTTTGGGTGGTGCATGCTTTTGACTGATGCACATTACCTTAGTGCTTCTAAAGCCATAGTCTGCTACATGTGTTGCATCTACCATAGTGTAATTACTTTCCAACTGTAACTTTGTGATCATAGAATGTGTGAGATTGTGTCTTTGGTTCCTGAAAGGAAGAAAAAGTTGAGATGTGATGAAACCAAGTTATGTGTTTGTATCATCCCTGGACATCTTTGATTACACTATCATCTTGCTTATCGCATGTAACCTTGCTGCACAGCCTGCAGTACAGCTGCAGAGTAAAGGCGGAGACGGGAACACACCCGCACCACACTATATGATAAAGGCTATAATATGTTTTGTACGTTTGTGTGCATGTAAATGGGATGAATGACAAAAGTAGCTATTATCTCACTATGCCAGCCAGCTCAAGTAGGCTTAGACGCATTGCAGGCAGTAGGTAGATAGTTTTAGTCTACCTGTCAGCCTCTCTGTCCCTGTAGGCTGTTATTACCTTCATCAGGCTAATGAAGGAGTTGGATTGGATCATATTAACCTCCTGATCTCCACCTCCCAGGACACCACAGTTACAACAGACTGGACTGTTCACTGCTCTCTCTGTGTGTGTGTGAGGGAAAGAGAATGGTGTGCCCATCCCACCTGCACGTAGATGCTGCATCTCCCACATGAATGTTAATCATCTTTTTAATTGGCTTCCTTGACTTGGTGACCTCTACTAGAGACGGCAAGACTGCATCACTGTGCTTCTCCTTCAATGCTGTGGTGCTGTTTTTTTTTACTTTGCCTGTTTTGTGTGTGTGTAGTCTTTTCAGCTTCTGTTCACTCTCAAACAGTAGAGGTTGGAACAGGCCTAGAGGCCGTGTGACCTTTGACTTAAAGCCACCATCTTGTCTTTCACATTCATCATTATCCATCTTCACATCCGCACACTCTGCACTTCTGTATCCAGCCTTTTGGTCCTTGTATGCTCTGCTAATACGTTTGAGACAGGTACTTCACAGACACTTATTGAAACCTTGCAGCCAGGAGAGGAGAGGAGAGCAAACCCTAAACCGGTTTGATGTTTAAATCACCTCTGATTAATGATCTACAGGTGATTAATGGGTAATTGGAATTGACCTCTTAAACCGTTTTACCACACACTTAAGCCAATAATGATTACTACTGCATGACATTTGATTGGTTAGTGTGTGAGAAGTGACCACAATTGGTCATGTCAAGTGAAACAGTATTTACTCAGGCATGCTTGCAGATGTTCATACATGCCCTGCTAATAGCCTTTTTCCATGAACTTCTTCGTTGCACAAAATAACTGGCAAGCTTAGGTCCAGCAGACAATAACATGCTCAATTCCTCTGGCCTAAATGTTGGCATTAACTTCAAACACCTGAAAGTAGGCTCAGGGAAGACCCTGACTGGCATGTCAATACAGACTGGGTTAAAAAATAAGCACATCACAAGTCGAAAACACACAATTATTGGCAGAATAATCTGGGAGCTGTTTTTTCCTGGGTCTTACCTCTGTAATTTTGAGAGAGGAAGAGAGAACACATGACAACATTTTTGTATTTACCAGCTCAGAAATGTGTAGGAAGGGAAACCACCGTAAGTCGTGCTAGAAGACCAGGCACATTTGCGCACATTTTTATTAAATACTTTATTACTTTTTCTACCAAAAAATGTGTTTTCTCTCCTCCACCCTTAATTGGGATGGTCTCTGTGAGTGAACATAACATAGAAGTAAGTACTTAATCAGTGTTACCCACAGGGTTTCATGAGATCCTGGGATTAAAAGAACATTTTTAAAGTTAAGTACATCAATCTGGTGCACTTGGAGAGCAAAACTAAGAAGCTACATCTGTTTAACACAGTTCACAAAATATGCTAGAGCACACAGTTGTGCAAAAGTAGTCACCTGTGTTGAACAGGTTTATTGAGATGGAGTTGCATCATTTTTTACATTGGGCATTGACATTTAATTTCCCTAGGCTTTGAGAAAGTGTTCCTATGCCGTTGCGTAACTAAATTCCTCTGGGCTCGGCCCATTGATGGAGACGCTCAGGCAGGCAGCCATGTGCTCTCCTTGCAGCCTGTTACGAAGGTCTGATTTGACCTGAAAATGAAGGTAACTACAATTAGCCAAATGGAGAAGATTCTACAGTTTCATGTATATGTGATGAGTAAAGTGTTTGGCACATATCTCTGCAACTTCAGTCCTGCCCTTTGTCCCTACCATGTTCATTGTGGAGAGGTGTGAATGAAAGCTGGCAGTAATACTACTTGCGCTTTAATGAAAGATCTGCCACTTGCAAGATATGTCATCGCGCACAAATTCAAGCTGGCAGCTGCGAGCGAGAAATAAAACTGGGGTAGACATAACAGCTGAGTCATACTAGGAAACCTTTATTATTATTTTTTTATCCAGCCTAGCTAGTTAGCCACTTACCTCAAATGATGTGTTCTCAAAATACTGCCAGAAATGTTGTTCCAGCGAATTCGTGTGTAAATATGCACATGCACCAGGGGTGGCGCTGACTACTAGTAAGGTACCTATATATGAAATGGTGGGTGACAATTGATTGATATACATACAAGTAGAACAAGCAATGCATCATGCAAGAGGGGAAGACCATCCATATCTTTTCCAACTTTACGTATTAGTGTTACAGATCAAAGTAAATGGCTCACATAGAGCTCACTGATTAGCTGTCTCTCTAGGTTAAGATGAAAAAACGTCATGTCTCTAGCTCTAACCATTGTGGAAATATGACGCGTTAAAGACATACGCGGTTTTTCCAATTGTATACGATTCCGTGGGTCTCATAGGGTTAACGTGGAGTGAAGGAAGATGGGGGAAAAAACGGCTGCCATGCATTAGTTAATGAATGGGACATTTTTAACACTGTAATTTGTCATAACTGACCAGTGCTAGGATAAGGCATATACAACATCCACAGATGATGGTGAAAGACATCCCTCTTATTTTTGTTTGCCTGAATCTAATGTCACCTACAGTATCTGGCCAAGTAAAGGGTGCACTTCTTCCCTTTTACTACATACTTTCTTCTCTGTTTTCCCCACCCTCTGTTTCCTCAGTGTGTGTCCTTTCTCTTTTCTTTATTTGTTGTGTATTTGCCCTCTCTCTTGCTGCCCCTCTGGTCTCTTTCTCTCTCTGGGTGATTGAGGGGACAAACCATTCACCACTCTCTTCCATTACTGTATCTGCAGTGGGCTGAAGGCCATCACATCCTGTTAACAACACACAGGCTGTCTGTCTCCACTATGTCAGTCACAAAAAAGCAGTGACTGAGAGTCACCCATGCATTATAAAACTATATAAAGATGTTTTTTCAATAGGATTGTATGGAGAGCATACACTCTGTTACTTGTTAGGACCTTATTTTAATGATTCCCAAGTCACACACATTCCTCTAGTCTAACCTTGTTATTGCTGTACTACATACGGTAACTATTGAGCTGCCAAGTCATTCCTGTCAGCTCAACCCCGACAGGAGGGACTTGGTCTGGTCTTGGCCCAAGGGTTCCTCCCCTGCAATTTCTCCCCTCCACATCTCCATCTGCCCATCCCTCCTCATCTCCAGCTCTATGGCTCTCCTGGGGGGCAGACAGGTGGTTCTAACCCTAAAGAAACAGTACCCTTGCAGGGAACAACCTGCCTAAGCCTGGCCACCTTCCCTAGTCTTGTCCTCCTTATTATTTTATTGGCCCTACGACTGAAAGGCAAACTTTGCATCTTTACCTCCTAGTATGTGGCTGAAAAACACATATGAAAAACAATCTACAGCAGGTATGATCAGACAAATCTGCATGTCATTTAAATAAATGCTAATTATCATCAGATAACTTACAACCATTTAAAGCTTCCCAAAAAAGAATCAGCTGATTGCCGTGGCTTTGTGATCATGGGAATGATTTGTGTTTTAATGTAGATGGAATTTTATGTGTCTGTGCAACCCCCCAGACATAGTATGCTCATTAGTTGTTGTGGCGATTCTGTTTCAGAAATGTGTGCTTGCATGCACATGGTGACATAAGAACAAGGAAAGAGCCAGTGTGACTTTGAATTCCACTCTACCTGCTGTTCTCCTCATTATCGGGAGTCTGCGCACGGAGCCAGCCACAGGAAATGGTGAAAACTCTAAAACGGGGAAAAGATTCAGATTGCAATAACATTTGTGCTGAATGGCATCTTTCATCTCCTTACTCACCTTTCCTCACTTGTTTTATCCCTCTATCATTCCCCGACTCACTGGTGTGGAATATTACGGAGGAAAGAGAGAAGCACATCGCTTGCATATGCATTGCTACTGTCCATGGACAATCTAGAGACTTCTGAATTATAAATTAATTAAGTGAATTACATGCAATTCATCACTGTAAGCTTCACCTTTTACTGTGCTAGAGTGAGGCAGACATATGTGAGGCATTCATCACTTGTACAAGTGATGTGTGTCTCACATACGTCTGACTAGTTAAATAACCTAAATGGTAATAGGATAGAGTCGATGCTGACTGATGTCGAGTAACCTATTGTCATCAGTGTCCTCAGGTTATGAAACTGCCCTTCCATTGTCCTGAACCAAACCTCAGCCTCATCAGACTGCAATTAGCTCTTTCTCTCTTGCTCTCTCGAGTTCTTCATTCTCTTATTTCTCCTTGAAACATCATCCTGTTGCTAATCCATCTCTTTCCCTCTAAGGGGAATTAGTCCTGTTTCTTCTCTTGTCTCATTCATTTAGGTTTTTAAGTCAGCCAAGCTCCCCAGTGAAGGTGCATTCTATGTACACGGGCCCTCTGTACCACTTACAAAATTGTCTTGCCCACTTGTACAGTGCTTTTTAATTTCAGTCCTCACACATACACATGCACTAAGGTCCCTAACCACTCTGGTCTTTGTAAAATAACCTGCTTCCTAATCCACCTGGTTGTGCTAGGCCCCTCCAGGTTTTTTTTAAGTGTCCTAATACAGTTCGCAGGAAGAGGAGGTGGGTAACAAGGCAGGCTCAGAGGCCCAGGCAGTTTTAATATGCCCTGGTCCTCCAGTGGCAAGGAGAGGGACCCTGCAAGCCAATACCCAATCCCCGTGCCTCTCTTTGAAGGTCTCCTTAATCCCCTTACAATGAAGCAAGGAAATGCAGATGTATGTTTTCATGTGAGCATATGCCTGTGGGTCGAATGCAGGGCATAGGTAGTGGCTGGGACCCTGCATCTCCAAAGGTCCAATGTTGGCTGAGGCTTTTGCAAATTGTCTCTCTCACACACACTCTGCTTTATACTTTGTCCACCCACAGTAGTTTCTGAACTCTGCCAGGGGCCTTACCAGGGCCAAGCTTCAACATCTGCAAAGTGGGAACGAACACACACACACACACACACACACACACACACACACACACACACACACACACACACAC
>JAVQJF010025315.1:0-56253 GCA_036023855.1 Gadopsis marmoratus | reverse complement strand
GCACACCGATGATGACTCTTGGCTCTTTTGTCGGTCGACTCTGTGGGCTTTTATTTGTTCCAAATTTCACGGCACTTCACATTTTAAAATGCGAACATTGTTTCTGTTTCAATGCTGCTGGTTGCTGGTTGCTGCTTCTTCCCAGATGTTGGGTCAGAGATACGAAACGTCCATCAGGTTGCTCTCCTGTAGGATCTTTGAGTGACAAGTCGAACATCCCTTTTTTCCTGCTGTAACAATTTGGATGATGATCATTGCAATTTGTGAAACAGCCTAAAAGACAGAGCCACCGAGAGAGGAAATAGGTGTGGAATTAGAAAAAAACACACACACTCTTTCCCTGGATTCTGTCCTGTATTTTAACACACATCCTCCTTCTTGGACATGTAGCTTTAAAATAAAAACACACACACACACACACACACACACAGACTACTTTGTGGGCAACCTATAGTATGTACGCTATTGTGCTTAAGACTGGAAGTGGCCGTGGAATGTTCTGTCCTCGTTGGAGCACGATACTGGCTCGCTTGTGTTCAGGACAAGACGTTGCAGTGAAACAATCCCAAGCCTTTGGCAGAGCACAGTGAGCCTATACACACTTAAATAAACCTAATAATACCATGTCTCATCCAAAGCTACCTCACAGAATGAGCTACAGATGCCAGACTGTCAGTGTCTCATTGCAGCATGATCAGATTCTGCGCTGCCTCTTGCCGCGGCGCAGCTTGTGACGACACTATTGATCGCTGGCCTTGACAAATCATTGCATATAATGTCGGAGGAATTCAAAAGTTCCCGTTGTCAGCCGTTGCTGGACCTAGACTTAAAATCCATTCATGTCGTGCTGGTGGTAAAGGGAAAGTCAGGCATTCGAGTGGTGTTCAGATTTGTGCTCAAGGACACGCAGCCTGTCCATAGTGCATCACAGAAGAAAATAACCCCAAGATTAAGGAGCTTGGGTGTAAACTTCGCCCTGTGTGTTCAGTTGTTTCCACATCTTCAGTTTGATCTGAGCTTTTCTTGTTTTGTTTTGTGAGTTCATTTCTCTCATGCGCTGCAGCTCAGTGAGGACCTCTTTAATGTTCTGCATCCCTGAAAAGATGAAAAACTAAAATCAAGTGCCAACTAGCCCATGTCTCCTCCCCCAGTCAGGCCTTCCGGACACTTGCCCCCCGGGGCCATGGGGGGTTCTGTGTGTGTGTGTGTGTGTTAGGATGGTGAGAGGAGGAGGAGGAGGGGGAGGTCTGCTTAGGAGTGCTTTTATAAAGCTTGCTGACTTAACCTTTGTCTAGCCCCAGCCAGCCAGGTCCTGGCTCTAAATGTCAAGCTCCCTGTACAATTAGAACATGTGTGCCTGTTGACCTTGGCAGCACAGCTTCCTCGTGTCCTAGAAAGTGTGAACAGCGAGGGGCCTTTTCATCTCGCCACCGCTTCCTTCGCATCCAGCATGTTTGAAGGTGTGCGTGTGGAACGTGTGGGAGGCGGTGGCGTGTTGATCGCATATGGGCCAGACTTGTGCTCACTCCTGTTCAGAGCGATCTCCAAAGGTACATTTCCCCAGCTGTGGACGGAGGTGTACACGACCAATTGCACCCAAGAAAAGTACACTTCCCCAACTTTATTGGTTGCAAAATTATATTTTCTTCACCTTTGGTGACATCTCAGGAAAGAAATGTTGGTCATGCTTTTGCTGAACAGGTGGACGACTACAAATGTGGTTCCAGGCTTCATTGTTACATTCATTCCACGTCAAAACCTTCGCTGAATTCTCAAACACAGTCACCATGTTTAAGTGGGACTTTTTCCTTTCTCTGCAGCATAATGGTTTGAGGCAGGAATGCACGCAGTTCTGAGGTGCAAAAAATATATTATAGTGAGGAAATCCCTGCTGACAGTGACAACACGGTTCCCCTGCAGTGGGGCTTTGTTTGGCTTTTGTTTTAATCCCCTCTCACCATTGGGTGCAGGACTCAGGACCACCCACATAGTTGTGCCCAAGATGTCTTCAAGACGGAAGTAAAATATGGCTGTGTCTTAATTACTACTCTGCACTGGAAACACACAGGAACAAGGGAGACCGTGATTGAGAGGAAGGACTAGACAGGAGAGAGTAGGACTATTTAACATTAGACTAAACAGCAGATTCGGGGGGATTTAGGAGAAAGCCAACAAGCCATCAACTGAAAAGGCACATTTTTTGTCAGTAGTGGTTTTTCTTCACACGACATGGTTTGTGTTTGTTTAGGTGATTTTAGCACTGGTTTGTTCAGGACGTTGACAGTCGAGGCGTTTTCAGTTTGCTATGCTTTTTATGTGTACAAAGTGAAATCGTTTTCTTATTTGAAAATTAGAATTGAACCAGAGCCGCATTTAAAAGGAGCTGAAGCAATGGTTCCCATGCAAAAAGACAGAATCTATTAAATATGCCTTCGGGCCTGCTGAGGATGATGCGTCCAATAGATCCTAAAGCCTCCTCCTCGTCTCCAGCTCTTGTGTAAAATCCACGCCCAGAGACGGACAGGCAGCTTGACGGGTGACACAGTCATCCGGACAGAGTGCCGTCACTGAATACTGTATTGCAAATGCTTTCACAAACAAATCGTTAATGTTTTGGCTGCTCCACATCTGCAGGCAGTGACAAAGGCCTCCCTGTTAGTGCAGATATGACTGTACCACTCTGCAGTAAGGCTGACCAGGCCAATGACACACACACACACACACACACACACAGAGAGAGGGCTGTGCTCAGGAAGCTCGAGCCTCTGCAGGTCTGAAGATGCATGGTATCATTCGAGGAGATGTTTTATGTGTATTACTGTACAGCAGCTGTGCAATAGCAGAAAAATACCATTTTCAACCAACCAATCTCTTGCTTTATAAAAAATAATGACAGATAAAATTAGCGGAATTAATATTTATACAATGTGAAAAACAGATTCAGTATTTTATATTTTATATTTATTTTATATTATAGTTTTAAAAAGGGGGAAATAACATTTCACAAAAGTGCACAATCAAAGTAAGATCTTATTTTTCTCATTCTGTGTCCTGAATGATCCTGAGCTGACGGATGAGTTACCAGATTAAAATGCAGCAACATGCACACAATGCATCAGTCAAAACAGCTGCCAGTCAGTCAAACCAACTCAAATATGAAAAATAATTTTAAAATCCATCACTTAAATGATTCATCTCTTAAAGAATAGAGTGGTGGATGTGGGATCAAAGAATACAATGGAAACATTTTAATTGGCACAAGAATTCCAATATTAAAAACATTAAAAACAGCAGGCCTCTTCTTATTTTTTTTGCCCTCCTTTCCCAACTTGTGCAGGACCTGCAGTGATGCCTCTATCTTTAAGGGTAAGGGTATCTTTAAGCTGTCCTCACATGTTTGGGAAGAACGCAGTTTTTTGGAGTATATAATGTAAATTAAATGAAAAAATATGACGAAGAGGCTTTGAACTGGGAATGTAGGTTTAAATCTAGGCCACAATACACTTTAAATGACCCCTTTTTTAAATGATTTTACCTTAACGTAGAATAACTGTTACCAGTGTCATCGTCGGTGTGTGCGTGTATTCATTAAGTGAATCTGGAAATTGTGAAGAATGGAAGAATTTGTAATTGCTCAATGCTCAGCTCTGTGGCTTTCACAGAATCAGTGGAAAGCATGAATACCCCATCTGATATAATATGTCAGATTAGCGGTTTCAGTTAGCATGCCAAAGATTGCTGGGCAAGATAGCGGGCACACAGATTCAATGTCTACAATTCCCCTATTGACTGTGTTCAGCTTCATATTTGCATCTGAGTATATGAAGAAGTCGGATGAAAAATGGATTGGATTTTTTTATTTCTTCATCCTTTCCTTTCCTCATGCTATAGGAAAATCAATACCCCCCCCTACACACACACACACACACCTACACACACACACACACACACACACACACACACACACACACTCTTCACTGTCTTGCAAACACATAACAACAACAAAATGTCGCCTTCACACACAGCTGCATAACATGCTGGCACCCTCACCGTTTCAGGGTGATTGTGCATGCAAATTGAATTACTTTGAGATCATCAACAATGCACAGTGTTAAAATATTTCCAACCAAAGCATAACAATAATCAGGTGGCACACTGGCGTGTGCTCGTATCGTTGTTGTATTGTGTTGACGTTCAAACAGAAGCTACAGCAAAATCCCACATCTGTATCACTGACTGGTCCCTTAAATCTTGTTTAAAGTGGCAGCTTGCACATTTCCTTCAGTAAGTCAAAAGTGTCTTGAGCCATCAAGGTTTTGTACAATTGAAAATCCGCCACAACATTCCTTTGATGAAATTCACAAAATGTAACTGAAAGTAGGAAAAATAACTCTTTTCTTAGGTCAGAAAAATATATCTCTTCACTGGTTAAATTTGACAAGGTAGGCCTGTGCAAGCACACTTATACACAATCTCCAGTGACAGTAAAAAGCATGTTTGTTTTTTTTAGGTGTTTATCTCTCTATATATGCACGTCATTTGTGTGTGTTCTTTGTCTGTCCACATATGTGTGTGGAAAAAAAAACCGTGTCAGTGTGTGTGTGAGGTCAGAGGCATACAAAGGCCCCCAATTGTAATTGTATGAATGAATAAAAGAGATTGACAGTAATACCATTCTAATAACTAATCAGCTCAACACAATGCCTACTCATTTGCGTTGACCTTTCAACCCTCAATTATGGAAATGAGTTCTGCTGTCCGCTGCCGAGCTAAGGAGATTTTTAGCCAGCTGTCACGTGTCGCTGACGTTATCAGCCACTTGCTCCCTTTCATGTGTCGATTTTTGATTAGAATTTGGGCCTTTTAGTGATGGCCTGTAATAGAAATTAAGAAAATCATCACTTGTTTTTCTTGTTGTTTTAATGGGTTTGCTGACATGTGACTGGAAAATCAAAGAGGGAGGAGACACTGATATTGCAAAGTAGAAATAATGCCCAACCCAAAATGGAAACCTGCAGGATTTTACATTTTATCATCCTTTAGTTGCTTAATTCGTTTTTTGTTTTTTTTAATTTACTAATTTAACCTGGCATACATGATCAAGTAAAATAATGTCTTGTTTTGTCAGCCGTGCCCCCCAGTGAGGGATGAGAGCACAGAGCCTATCCAAAGCCTTTCTGTTGGTAATTAATTAAGTTACAGACACCAGACCTTGATAGCTCATGACCCCTTTGGCCAGAAATTACAGGAGGAGTGATGAATTTCTTTACTAATGAGTCACTGTAATTGGCACGGATACTTCATGTCTGCTTCACCATGGCTCGCTCCGTTTTAACCTTTGAAATGAGCGTAAGCACGGTATGAATCTCATGATTACTCACTTGCACAGCATAGTAAGACCTTAAATGTTGAGCAGATATGTGCAGTTACTAATGTGCAGTGTTCTCTCTGAGAATTTAGAGGTAATGTCGCTGTTGACGTACCTTTTTTTTATCTCTTGCATTCATAGCTCAGGCTTCTTAAATCTATTGGGCGAGTTGCACTCCCGTGATTAGTGGAAGAACATTTGCATAAATGTAATCAGCTACTTACTTTAGTCAGGAACATTTTGTGTGTGTGTGTGTGTGTGTGTGTGTATGTATGTTTGGAAATACAGTCACACAGATACTGTACAAATAAATATAAACCCATTTTTTTGGCTGTTTTAGCAGCTATGAGCCCCCTTGTAAAGAATTATTAACTCACCTAAGAACTATTGACTTAACTTTGTTAGAGTGACCATCTTTTTGCAAAATGAATCACTTTTATTTGCCATAATGCCTGTGAAATTGTCCTAATATTTTTATACTGTATATAAAATGTGTTTAATTTGTGGATAAATAGTTATATTACCAGATATATGCTGGGTCTTTGAGTGTAAACTGAACAGGAGATCCTGAAATGAAGTACGTGCAGGATGCTGTGGAGGTGATTGAGTATACTTCCTTCTCGTAATGAAAGGGAAATATATATACGGTCATGAACAACACATATACACACATAGAGTATAACTATGGTCGAACGCAAAAAAATAAACACACAAGGGAGGCCATTTTTACATGCTTTTGATCAGGTGTGAATTAGGTCCGTGTTCAGGGCTTGTGCCGACTTGTTTGACTCTTGATGGTTGCGTGTGGAAGAGGAAGTGGCTTCCTACAACTGTGATTAAACATGTGTAACTAATCAGTGACATTGCTGCCATGGCACTAGCATGTAATTTGTTGAGTCTTATTTCAGAGAGCATGGGAGAGGGAGGAAGAGAGAAAGTACCACTGGAAATTTCTTAAATGAGAGAGAATGTTTTGTATTTCAAAACATTTCAAAAACATTTCAAAGTGGCCTATAAAATTATAGGTATGTATATTTTGTATATTATGTATATTTTGGCTGCGCACATTTAAATGGTCCAACTCAGCAGTGAGTACGGTATGAAATGTATAAGCGCTACAGATTCAACAAATCTCTGCACTTACTTTTGGCAATGCAATTTTCCTGACGTCATAACAAAAAGAGTATTCCAGTGTAGAGCCCCTTGTTTAGATTCAGGGCTAAAGTATTACCTTTGCAATGCTAAATGAACAGGCCCAGGCATTTGAAATTTTGGTGGAAATGACTGGGTTTGATAGCAGACGGCAGGCCTAATGGGGCCATCAAAGTCCTGATTTGTACCCAACAGATGAGGCAGCTGTGAATTGTATGAAATATTGGAAATCAATATGTTCTATGGAATTTCATTAAGCGGCAGTATCCACAATTGATAGGCCCTCATAATTTGATGGATTGCACAAAGAAAATTATTAGCTCGCTCTATGGAAAGGGTGTGAATGCACAAACCTGGGTCTTGAGAGTTGGTGAACTAGGGCAATTTGTTCAGAGTAAAAAAATAAAAAGAATATTGATTTTGATTATGTTAAAAGAGGAAAAAAAATCAAAGGTTAAATCTTTGCAGCACTGCACTGCAAAATATGTGTGGATTCTTTAGTCATTATTTATTCATTAATTTTTCTTTTTTTTTTGCTCCCTCCTTTTCCTACCCCCATCCTCTCCCTTCAGCCTGTGGCGAAGTGCTGGACGATGCAGACAGCGGGAATGAGAGCCGCAGCGGCAGTGAGGAGACGCATATATGTGAGAAGTGTTGCGCTGAGTTCTTCAAGTGGTCAGACTTCTGTGAACATTTAAAGAACTGCACCAAAAACCCCCTGGTGCTCATAGTGAATGACAATGAGGAGACACCTAACCCGTCCCAGGAGTACCCTACAGAGCCCTCCCCTGTACCCAGCTGCCCGAGCGAGCAGGCTGAGAGCGAGGACCCCAGGGAGGGCATTAACAGTCCTGCTGGCGAGGGGGATGACATCCCAGAGACAGCAACCTTAAATGGGGTCAATGTCCTAGAAAAGGAGGATGAGCAGATGGAGCTAGAGCTTTCTCCTGAAAGAAATATGGATCCTGAAGAGAGTGATGTGACATCCCCTGAGCCAGACGGCTCCCTACCTCAGCTCAATGATGTCGCTCTGTCCTCTGTTACAAGCTACACCATGCCAAGCACCAATGTTACCTTGGAGACCCTACATGGCACCCGGGTCGCAGTTGCCCAGTTTTCACAGAGCGTAAGGGCAGCAGCGGGCAGTGGGGTTTCCACCATGGCTATTCCCATGATCCTGGACCAGCTGATGGCCCTCCAGCAGCAGCAAATACACCAACTGCAGCTGATAGAACAAATACGCAGTCAGGTGGCTCTGATGAATAGACAGTCTGCCTCACAGCCTGCTCTTAACCACCATCACAGCAATGCTGCTGGAAACCAGGGGCCTGTATCCTCTTGTGTCCCCCCTGTGGCAAGTCAGCTTCAATTACACAATTTCATCACTCCCCCTGTCCATCAGCTGCCTGTTAGGTTGCCGGCTACTCTCAGTGGTCAAGGCCCTTCACCCTTGACCTCAGCAATAGAAGGGCCTCTCTCTCAAACGCCACAAAGTGGCAGTCAGCATTGTAATTCTTCAATCCCCAACACGTCCTCAAATAACCTCACGTTTCCCCCACCCAGTGGTACTGGATTGTCATCTCTGCTTCCCTCCTGTTCATCCTCAGTCACGAACAACAACATTAGCACCAGTAGTAGTGCAACAGGAGGAGGTGGCATCAGCAGCAGCTCAGCTCTTCCCAGGAACTCCACCACCCCTCCATCACTCAGCCACAGCAGCCTCCTGAGCTCTGCCTCCAGTCTACCACTGATACCTCACAGCTCGTCCAGCAGCGTTATCTTCCCTAACCCATTGGCCAGCATAGCAGCCACAGCCAATGCGCTCGACCCCCTCTCTGCTTTGATGAAGCACCGCAAGGGGAAGCCCCCAAATGTGTCTGTGTTTGACACTAAGCCCAGCTCTGAGGACCCCTTCTTCAAGCATAAGTGTCGGTTCTGTGCCAAGGTCTTTGGCAGTGACAGTGCCCTACAGATCCACCTGCGTTCCCACACTGGAGAGAGGCCCTTCAAATGCAACATATGTGGCAACCGTTTCTCCACCAAGGGAAATCTAAAAGTCCACTTCCAAAGGCACAAAGAAAAATACCCACATATTCAGATGAACCCCTACCCTGTGCCAGAGTACCTGGACAACGTGCCCACAAGCTCAGGCATCCCATATGGAATGTCTTTACCCCCTGAAAAACCTGTAACCACATGGCTAGACAGCAAACCTGTTCTTCCTACAGTTCCCACCTCAGTTGGGCTCCAGCTGCCTCCCACGCTGCCGAGCATGATGGGAGGTTTTGGTGAGTCTTCATGCCTCACTCCACTCAACAGGTCCCCTCAGAGGCCATCACCACCATTGAGCGAGTGTGCATCTTTGTCCCCCAATGTCATCAATGACTCTGGAATGACCACTACTTCACCCTCCCCAAAACCCAGCCTAGGGAGTGATGCACCTCCTCTCTTGAAACCCGAAGGTGTCCTCCTGCCCCCAACCTGCTCTACTAGGCCAGGTGAGAACACCACCACAACCACAGTAACACAAATGGTCCTTTCCACTACCCTCACCTCCACCAGCAGTGGCCAGCTCACTGAACCTATTACTAGTCCCAACTCTGTTTCGAACCCTGTCTCCCATCCTGTCCTTCCCATGATCTCAGACCAGTTTAAGGCCAAGTTTCCATTTGGAGGCCTCCTAGACTCTATGCAAACCTCAGAGACATCAAAGTTACAGCAGCTTGTCGAGAATATTGACAAGAAGATGACTGACCCAAACCAGTGTGTCATCTGTCATCGCGTTCTGAGCTGCCAGAGTGCTCTCAAGATGCACTACCGTATCCACACTGGTGAGAGGCCTTTCAAATGCAAGATATGTGGGCGGGCATTCACCACCAAGGGAAACCTGAAAACACACTTTGGTGTCCATAGATCCAAACCCCCACTTCGGGTTCAGCACTCCTGCCCTATTTGTCAGAAGAAGTTCACCAATGCAGTTGTGCTGCAGCAGCACATCCGTATGCACATGGGAGGGCAGATCCCCAACACCCCCGTCCCTGAAAGCCTGCAGGAGATGGACACTGACCTCTCGTTTGACGAGAAGAGCTTAGATGCGATGAGTAATTATGATGATGACCTTCTGGATGAAATGGAGCAGGCTATGGAAGAAGATGAAGCTGACTTAAAAGAGGGAGAAATGGACCCATCTAAACCTTATTCACCGGGGAGCTCCCCACCAACTTCTATCATCTCCAGCATTGCTGCAATGGAGAACCAGATGAAGATGATCAACTCCACTGCCAGCATGGCCCGTTCATTTGGTGAAAAGCTTATGCAGAACGGCAGCAGCTTTGGAGGAGAGACTGATTGCTTTGCCACTGATTCCCTGTCTGCAGTGGGGGATGTTGAAGGTCAAAGCTTGGGGAGCCCTGCTTTATCTGAGTCCTCTGGCTCTATGCAGCATTTGTCCCCAGCTCACAGTCATTCTGAGAGCCAGCGATCCAAGTCCCCAGCTACACTCAACAATAATAACAACAGCAGTGCCATGACAGCAGAGGAGGGCCAGGAGAACAATACAGCTGGCTTGGCAACAGTGAAGTCGGAAAAATCAGAGACCCCATCTCCGCTTTCTGCAACTGAAGGCACAGGGGCCCTTGACCTGACTGCCACTCAACCTGGCAGGCACTTTATCAAGGAGGAGAGCCACTTCAACATGCTGTTTCTAAATAGAGATCGAGGTGTGTATGTGCAAAATCAACTAAAATTGCATTCATTATAGTGTCAGTGTTTTAGTGCTTATTTTGGGGCAGATGGGGGCCTGCATGGGCCTGGGATGAGAGCTGCATGAGTTTGAGTTTGCATTCATTATAAAGTGAATTAAATGTCTATGCAGATTTAATGTGCATTACTAAAAATAATGTACTCACAATGACAATATCTACTCAGTCAAATGTTATGTATTGTTATGTGTGAACATTTGATATGATATGATGAGCTTGGTAGCAAGAGAAGGAACAAATATAGTTTATCATACATTTTGTAAATTAATAAATAAACAAGTAAAGTCTTATTAGACTAATTAATGCAGCGATGCCTCAGCAGGGAATTGTAAATTGTAATTTCAAGTCTGACAAATCCAAGCAGTTACCTTGCAGCCATATGGGGCTCCGAATTTGCAAAATTACCACGTGCAGTTTTAAAGTTTCAGCATTCTAATATTAATTTGACCTTTTTTTCAGGGCTGAACACTCCTAGTTTGGCCAGCACTGCATCAAACATGATCAAAATGGAAATGAATGGCCATGGCAAGTCAGTGTCTCTGAGCGACAACTCTCACCATCCTATGGGCATCCAGGTTCCTGCTGCAGCGCCCCAGACCACCATGAGCCCCAGTATCAACCCCATGTTGGCTCCCCCGCCTCCAAGACGCACTCCTAAGCAGCACAACTGCCACTCGTGTGGGAAGAATTTTTCCTCAGCCAGTGCTCTTCAAATCCACGAGCGCACACACACCGGGGAAAAACCGTTCGCCTGCTCTATTTGTGGAAGGGCTTTCACCACAAAGGGCAATCTGAAGGTATGAACCAGTTTAATACAGCATCAATTACAATTTTACAAGAATGGGGTGATTCTAAAGGGCCTCAAAATTAAATTTATTTTTATTTCTTGTAAGATGTCCCTTTGCATGATTTAAACATCTCAGCAGAAGCTAAAATGTAGCTGCTATAGTTTTGTGATACTGTGATACTGTTTCCAAATGCACTCTAATATACAATTTTAATGAACATACAAATGTATGCTTGTTTGTTGCTACATTTGAAATGCTTTTGTTTGTATGTAGTATTTGCCTTTCGTGTAGACTTTGTGACATACGATGACACACTCATGATGTTTCTTTCTATCTTCTTGCTAATTTTAGGTTCACATGGGAACACACATGTGGAACAATGCTCCAGCCCGAAGGGGTCGGCGACTGTCTGTGGAGAATCCCATGGCCCTGCTGGGTGGGGATGCCATGAAGTTCAGCGAGATGTTCCAGAAGGACCTGGCGGCTCGGGCCATGAACGTCGACCCGGGATTCTGGAACCAGTATGCAGCCGCCATCACCAACGGGCTAGCCATGAAGAACAATGAGATCTCTGTGATCCAGAATGGAGGCATCACCCAGCTGCCCGTCAGCCTCGGTGGTGCAGGAATCACTTCATTGGGAGCCATGCCGGGAGGAATGGACCGTGTTCACACCGGCAGCAGCCCTCCCATGACGGGTATGGAGAAGGTTGGTCTGGATGTCGGGGCCAGCCGCCCCTTCTCCAGATTTATGGAGGAGAACAAAGAGATTGGGATCAATTAAAAATACTTTTCTGTATTATTCCAAGGTAGGCATTTGGCAGAGACTAAAAGTCTAACAACAAGGAAAGAAACTGCTGATCCAGTCTGAACTCATGCGTACTATATTATGTACAGATTAAATATTTTTTGTTTGGTTTTGGAAATATAGTATTTAGTATTGATTAGAGGTCTTTGCCTTTCACCCATTCCCTCCTCACTTGATATTTCGCCTATACGAAGAATACTTTGTCTCTTGTTTGAGAATATGTCGTCTTGCAAGATTTGCATGGTACTTATTGGTTTTTATCAGTATGTTTGACTGCTTTTATGAATTCCTTTGTAAACCAGGATCCTGCCTCTTTTATGATGGGCAAGCATCTTATCTGGACAGGACTAAAACAGAAAAGAACATAGATTTGTTTAAAGACAGTCTGGCCTTTGTCTGGCAACCTTGTTTGATTTCTCTTTTAAGTATAAAAGGCTCATGGAAAGACTGAAGAAAAGACTGAAGTATAGTGTTTCTGTGCTTGCCTGATATTTTTTTTTTCTCATGAACTAGAAAACTTGAAAAAAATAATGTTTGAACTATTTTAATCTTTACATTTAGTCTCCCAGCATTGTCTTATAATATTGTCCTGTGTCTTTAGTATTTATGATATTGACAAAAAAGCGGGTATACAAAAATATATTTAATGGCCCAAGCATTTTATTGATCCATTTCTTTTCTAAACTGCAGGCTTCACTGATGAATATCTCTTTCAATAAAGACAATATGTCGATTGAGTTGAACAACAGAGAAAATGGTAGGTTTTATTTGGATATCTGTTGATGTGTATCTCGTTACACGGTAAAGAGGCAAGAGATATCCGAAGCTGCTATGACCACAACCCTGCTTTTAACCTTTGTAAAAAGAAAAAAGAAGTGATCCTTTTGAAGAAATATCTATGTATAGAAATACAGACAAATCTAAAACAGGTATGCATATTTTGTATCACATAAAATAGACATCACGAGTTGAGAGTATTTGTCATGTTTGTGAATGCACTTTTTAAAAACAAGACGTTTTTGTCTGTGAGTTACCGTTAACCTTTTGACTGAGCTATCTATCACATGCTGTTTTCATTGTTTTCAGCGTATCACTCCTACAATTTGCAGAGTCGGTTCTCTGTTATTGCATCTGTGCTACTTGTCAGAGTGCAAACTCATCACTCAATCAAAATCTTCTTAAATAAAAAAAAAAGAGAACAGGTGTGTGTGTTTGAATGGTTTAATTCTCTGCATCATGTCTTCCTTTTCTCTGTCACCCTTTTATTTCCATAAATTAAAATTGAAATACCAGATACATATGATCAAATTAATGACAAGGTCTCCTTTTTACCATTACTATTATTGTTATTTAAATGTCTCTAGATTATCTTTTCTTCTTCATTTATTCACAATATTATAATGTTTTGGAGTTTAAAACATTAAGGTGTAAAAAAATGTGCTGTTTTGTAGTGTTGACCTAAAATATTTTTATTGTATTTTTATGTACATTATTTTAAAATCATTCCTATTTTAATGTATACAAACAACAACTTTTGTATTTGACATTTCACTATTAATTCAATAGTGTAATTTGTACAAAAAATAGTTTTGCTTTCTGGATTGTTCTAAAACTACACCCCCATTATTTGCAGAAAAGAAAGATGCCTTCTCTTTTTGGATACGTTGCATTTATAAACACAGTCTCCACATATTTTATGGTGGTTTGGGAAAAATGTCCCCTTACAAAGAAATTAGAAATTATTTCATTTTCTGCTTTTGTTAAATCTTATTTTTTGTTGTTCTTACTTTGCATTTAGTATTTTTTATTTGGTAAAAAAATAATTATTGAATAACTCATATGTGCTTTGGGTTATTACTGTGTGTGTGTGTGTGTGTGTGTGTGTGTGTGTGTGTTCTCCTGTACAGATCTGTAATAATTCAATTAGACACAAAAGTATGAATTATTTTGAACAATATGTAATGAATGTACAAAATGCTGTATTATGGAAAAACTATTATTTGTTTGAAATACGCTATTTGAAGTTATTTCAGGAAAAAGCTGTTTGTTAATTAAATCTACAACAATCAGAACGAACACAAAGTTAATCCAACGTAATCTCGATCGTGATTTTCCCGTCATAATACTACAAATAATGAACGACTACACGGCAAGAATTAGTGTTCATCTGAGTTCATGTAAAATCCACGGTGGAGCATGACAACGCCATAATAATTTAAACTCTCCCTGGCTGTTGTGTAATAGAATAGTAGGTGAAGAAATCACATGTTAGCAATGTGCGAGACAATCTGTGTTTGTGTGCCGAGGCATTTCAAATCATAACTGAGATGCCTTCCTGCGCTGCTGTGAGACAGTACTGTGTCTGGGTAGTGGCGTATGCTGTGTGGGATTCAGTGAAATCACCAAATGTGTGTGTGTGTGTGTGTGCGTGCGTGCGTGCGTGTGTGTGTGTGTGTGTGTGTGTGAACGGTAAACCGGTGGTGGCCTCCTCCCAGCATTGAGCCCTCCTGGTGCAGTACACTTGACACATGGTCCACATGTGTGTAAACACACAAACACACACACACACACACACTCTCACACTCCCACACAAATAACCATGTTCTCACTTTCTCAAACATTAAAAAGACAAAACAGAATGAAACTGTGTAAAATAGTATACTATATAACTATATAAAAAACGGAAAATAAATATCCCTGCGTGCAGCCACATCAGATGCAAGATGAAAGTGAATGCAAACTTTAATCACTGAGAGTTTTTCAGTGCTTATCTGTGGCAAATGGACTGGCAGATGTGAATCACTTGATACAGTCCTGATCCTGGAGTCCTTGCTATGTAAAGTAAGATTACCATGACGCTAAACTCATTCTCATGTCAGTCTGTAGAACATGGCAATAAATCATTCTTGGAGGAAAAAATAAAATAGTTAAATCCCCAAATCTGAAGATCGCTCTGTGTTCGCTAACCCTAACCCACGCTGTCAATTTAAATGAACGCCTGCTTCGTTTCTGAGCAGCTGATATGTTCGAGCCACAGCTATTAGACATGATAATTACCTACACTTAACCTTAAAGCAGCAAAAATGTAATAATATACATTTTGGAGAAAGATGCATTATCAGGACAACAATGTACAGCATGACTCCCATTGCAAAGCCCGTGGGCCAACCGGCACATTATCCAATGCAGCTGAAATGATGATTGGGTCCGTCAGAGTCGAGCTTACATCAGCTTTCACCACTGAGCCATAAGTATTTATTTTTGTGTTATTTTCCCCTTGACTTTCACACACATATTAACTTTTCATGTTGATGAATCGAAGTTAAGTCTGCCCTCGGGAGCTCTTTCGGGGCTGATTCGGTCATGCTTGCTGCCGTTTGTAAGCAGCTAAGTCAGCTGATCGCACAGGCTTAGTCAGTGGAATTGTCAAGTAATGAAGAAATTTCATACGGACTGTTTTTCTCTATGGAGGCACTTATTTTGCTCATATTTGAATGGAAACAAAATGCATTCCCCTCATTCCTCGACTCATGTGCTCGCATTTAGCAAGTGACTTTGCAGACAGCCAGTATACGTGCATGTAAAGACTGTTGTTTGACACTCTAAATGGCGATTCTACTCAGATTCGTAATATAATTCAGTAGGCTGTTGCTGTTCATAGAAATTCTCTGTGAAGGAGGGCTGTTTTTCGCCTCAAGTGATTTCAATTATGATGCGTTTCGAGCTCAACATGGGGTTAAATGAGGTTATAAATATGACATTGTTGAATTGTTATTTCCATAACAAGACTTCAGCGTGTTACCCAGATTTCTTTTCTCTTTTTTTTTTTCCATTAAGCAACGCATTGCAAATGAATGTCTTAACATGCAAAGTGCAATTTCATTTTACTGTTAAAAGCAGAATGTTTATGAGCATCCAGGGGAACAGCAGACAAGGGATTTTTTGAGGTGTGTCCATTTAAGAGGATTTTAACAAGTATAATCTTTGAGGCTAATTATCAAAAAGTAAACATAACATGCCGTTCCATTTCTCTTGGATATATATATATATATTTTTTTTTTTTTTTCCTTTTCTTCCTCTTTGTTCAACACGCAGAGCAAATTGCCTGGCGCTTTTTTTTTGTGTTTTATCTGCACTCCACTCTCGTGTTTGTGCGCTACCTGTTTGAAGTGAAAATGTGTGACATTTGGGCATGGCACAGTGTGAACAGACAGGCCATCATTGGGACGGGGCTGTCGGCTGTTTGTTTAATGCCCTGCCTACTGTGAAAGTCTCCCTGAAACAGGCGCAGTAAATATCCCCATTGATCCAGAGGCAGGGGGCCCTACGATGATGTAGTGGCGAAGAGCCACAGGAGTAAATCTAACCGACAGTAATCCAATCCCATTCTCAAGGCTCTGGGATCTGAGATAGGTGCTTTAAATCCAAAAGTGTGCCTTTTTGCACAATTTCTCTGCCTTTGTTGGTGCTGCCTCTCTCGCTTTTCTTCTTCCATGTCGCAGCTCTTGAGTCAATCCTTAGCTTTGTGGGGCTTCGCTAGCTATCCTTTATATTTGTTTGAAACCAAAGTCCCGTGGTGATGCCGCAAACTCAGCCTCATGCTCATTTCACTGTCAAATTCACTCCCACACTTACTTTTGCCTGTCTAAAGCATGTGCATCCACCTGAAGTACAAACTCCAAAGTTAAGAGAGTGTGAAAGGTGTGCGTGTATGTGTGTGTGTGCGTGTGTGTGTGATAACGCTCCTCAGGTAATCAGTGTTCTCTGTGGATGGTAGAGGGATACTGGAAACTCTGAAACCCCATTAGGCTGGAATTTCCCTTTGATGGCCAAAAGCTGCCTACCTAGCGCTTGACTGGTTGCTTGGCTCCTCCGGCAAGTGTTAGTTTTCATGCAGCCTCTCAAGATGACAAAGTTACGGACTCCAGATCCCCTGGAAAAGGATTGTGTCGTTTACAAATTCAAATTCTTTCCTGTATGGATTGTTGAGATTTGCTGAAGCGTGGTGCACTTTAGCCTCGTGAGCGTTTTGAAACATTAAAAGTGAGGGATCAACGGCTCGGTGATGATGCCTGTGGTTACTAGTTCACATCATGCTTTGCAATGCGCTCTGCCTACCGCATGCATCCAACAGTAGCCGGTGGTTATTATAACCTGCATTTACCGCCACTCGACATAGAGTGCTAAGAGAGTGAGAAGGATTCAGGACGTTAGTTAGAAAACATCACTATTTATCTAAGTCACCAAATCCGAGTTCTAATTGGCGTTAGCGCTGTGAGCGTTTTGACATTCATGTACGTCTGAGATGAAAACTAAACTGTTTTGTGCGCCTTTGTGTATGTGTGTGTGTGTGTGTGTGCTCTAACTGCTCCATCTCTTCTTCGAGGAATGTGAGCAGAGAAAACCCCCTTGACTTTTGCTCACTTCTCATAATACTTTTAAGTTGATACACCTAGCAGGCCTCTATTCTAACAAAGAGGCACTGTATATCCATCTCTGAAAGTCTAACTGGCCGCTCAGGAGCAGGTTGAAGGACACTCCTCTTGCCATGTTGTTCGAGGTCTAGTCAAGGTGTGTGTGTGTGTGTGTGTGGGGGGGGGGGTTATCTTTTGCCGTTAGGTGCTTAAAGAAAGCAGGAGTGAGAAGCTCAGGGAAAGGTGGTGGGGTGTTTAGGAAAATCAATGAATGCGTGGAACATAGTGGTGGTCCACCTGAAAGGGAACACGTCATCAATTAAACAAACTCTGCGAACAGAGCCAATTCATCAGAGAGCGGCGTGGATCAGCTATTGGGTTCAGCTTCGACGTGACAAATGCTGGACCTCCCCTGTGTGCCCAAGGTTGCCGATCAATAGAGATCATCATTGTGATGTGGCCTTTTATCTCACAACCTGCTTCCTCAAGCCTTATATTATTCTATTCCCAACACACAGATCTCACAGGAGGAGGAGGGGTGAGAAGGGCGCAAGCCTGATTGTATCTTTTATTCTCAGAACGTATGGGCACCATTCGCTTCAACTGTTTTCATGGCTTTTGATGGTCACCCCTGTCCTTAAGCAGGGAGGTTTTGAGTGTTCTTATTGGGTTTCGTACCTGCTGTTTGCAGTCTGTTCCGTCTTGGGATTGTTCCCCTGCAGATGAATTTCACTCCGGTTAGCATGTCGTTGCTCGCTGAGGGATTGACTCCTCTCAACACAAGCCTGCTCCCCCTCAGCGGCACTTATTCAAATGTGTCAAATCCGGCTGAGAGGAAAGCCTCCTGGGTTGCTATTGATCTGTGCCATTATGGAATTCCATGCCAATAAACTGTCATGACTTACTGTAACAGTCCAATGATTAGGCTCCACTTCAGTCACATGACCACGGAGAGCTTCCTCATTATCAAAGGCCATTATGAGAAAATGGAGTTTTGCAATTGAGTTATGCAATGATAAATATTGACTTATTTCAGTTTTAATCGGCTGGTTTAACTGTGTTATTGGTGCATGGGCCTATAGAGTTGCCAGTAATTGCAGTATTGTTATGTGCATCGAGATCCACTCTTATGCCTTTTTTTCAGCCCTCCTTCTTTTGTGAAACCATGTCAGACACACAGCAGCTTTGATGTAATGTCTACATTCTGAACTATACAGCAGCGTTTTACAACAGAGCATGTTGACAAATATTGTGCTACACAATGTGTCTTGATCCGAGCTGATTTAGGGTGTGTTCGCATATACGTGTAGGAGTCTGTTCAACAATTTTCCAGCGTCTTATTCCCATAAAGAGAAATGGAATGTGACTGCAAGGTGCACAACTGAAGATCCCTCCAGCAAAGAAAAAAAAATTTACAGCTTTTTTGGCAGAGTGGATCACTTTTAATGGTTGAGAAAGGTTCACATGTTGGAAAAGCGCCAAGTCACATGAACTGCTTTTTTTCTGGCAATTTTCTCAGTCCAACCAATCGCATTGAAAATGTAGACAGAAAGCAACAAACAAACAAAAAAAAAGCTAAGAAAGCAGAAAGAGTCATTTGAGAAACGATTCATTGTAAGTGGAAATAAAGCACTTTTATCCCCTGCATACATATTCTCTGCTGCACAGTAAGAAATGTGGTTTAGGGTTATGAACAGCAATGCAAGGGTCTTCTGGAATAAAGAGAAGAACTGGTAAATACTTTCATATAATGTGAATATGCCAGTAGCAAAAATATTTTGCATACTGCCACTATCAGGCCATAAACTAATATCCTACATGTCCTATAGTCTTAACTTTGTCAAATCTGTTCAGCTCCTTGCAAGTGCTGAAACTTTACACCTTGGCTGTAGTGTAAAATATGCATGTGGACACTATCGGTTACATGCTCCTAGCCTGCTCCAGCTGCGAGAAATTGAGGATATTACAACTCACTCTGTGTTTCACCAGCCAGCCCCAGTTTCCCAACACTGATTTGAACCAGTCTCTGCTATCTGCTCTTCATTAGATGAGATTTCAGCCCCCGCTAGTAGCTGCAGGAACGAATAAAGGCGAGGCTCCCAAAACTACTCCGGCAGCAGCGCTTGACAAATAGGGCCGAGTGAGCTCTTGTTCTGTTCCTACTGAAATCCGATGGCAACATTTGTACATTAACATGCAGTGGTTATTATTTTAACAGCTCAATTTAATGCTGATCTCAGCTTTCAAACTTTTCCCATCACCACATCTTGACTTTGCAGAAGAAGAATGAATGATTCAGAGTGCTGATATTGCACTGGGCCAGAAAATGCATTAGGTCCCACAACACCCTCTTTGACTTATGCTGTATTTGATCCAGCCGGAAGAGTCCTTGCTGATGTATAGAATTTGAAGAGTTCAGAGTTGTCACTGTCAGTGATTGACATGATGAGAGGATCAATGTAAAAGCCTTCCTGCCAAGCAATAATCCATTCAAACTGATCACGCCTAAAATTGCCTGGGGGTATTGATTACATGTGCAGGCCCAGAAAACACCATAAGCACTGTAAAATAACAATCAAGTTGGGTAAGTTAGGAGGCAGATTTTCTTCCCCCTTTTCCTCTTCGGCATTGCTCATTCTCCTCATTTCATATACACTGTGCAATAAAAGCAGTCATTTGTGAGAGACTTTCTTGGAAACCTTATGTGTGTCCAAGCTAACACATTAGCATGCTGCATGCCAAGTCATTGCGAGCAACTGACAGCTTCAGCACCATGAAGACAAACCAGTGGTGTGAAGGTGCAACGCCGTCGTCTTCAGGCAACAACAACAGGGAGATTTCAGAGCGAGACTATTCCTTGAGTGAGACTTTCTGTTTCTGGTTAAACAAAAAGCGCCTTACTCTTTAACAAAAAGTTCTGTCTCTGTAGGGATCATTTCCGTAATGTTGTCAGACACTTGGAATGACAAGCTCAGTCTGTCAGTGGCAAAAACAAGCACGGGCGCAGTTGCCTCAACGGATTACGTTGCAGACATTGCAGTTCGTTTACGGATACCACGCAGAACTATGACTTAGAGGCAGTTCTTAAACATGAAAAAGTAATTCATGCTAAATTTCAAAGATTATGTATTCAATTATAGAATGTTTTTTCATTAGGTTACACAAACTTGGCAGGAGTCACATTTTTTTTTTAAATTTAAAGAAATATCACAATTTCTCATTTTATTACCCTCACTATAATTGAATACTACTGAATACATACATACCATAGTGAATGCTAAAGATTTAGCAAGCAGAGGGGAAGATGTTGGTACCAAAGCTCTTACCGTTTACTGGACAAGAGGACCAATGGACCAAATGCCAAACAGTCAATGTAGTGATTTACTTTTCAAGTCTTCTAGGAAATAACACATCTACTACTTTCTCTTTGTCAAAGTCTCACGTGCGACAGGTTGAGGATCTGAAAATGACTGTGGCTATTACGCACAATATAACCACCCATGTCAGTCAAAGTCAAAGTCAACTTTATTGTCAATCATCTGTGTGTGAGATACAGACAGATGTAATGACTATTCTCCCCATAGTCTAAACAAGTGCATGGACGGTGATAAAAAGAGATGTTGTGTGGCAGCAGCATGCCACCTTAGCAGCCTGCAATACAGTATGTAGGACAAGGCTGCCCATGATCACAGTAGGCCATTGCATTACACCTTATCATTTCCTCTGGAGCTGAAACTCAAACTGAGACTCATCAATAATGCACCTATGATCTCCCATTCAGAAGATCTCAATGGCAGATCAAACTACTGTAGTATCTCCTCTCCGCTCTCTGCCTTCACTTCTTCCACATACTCTTCTTTAAAAGCAATGCCCATACATGTATATTCACTTCACTGACCACAATCTCCACACTAACGACTTCAAACGTCCAGGATCCTCATTTGGGAGTTTAGTTTTCTACATAGATTTTGCCATTAGTCCAGTGCCTAAGATTCATTCTGTCTGTTTTATTAAAACCCACACAAATGGATGTCTCCGTAATGAGTTTTTTTTTTTTTTTAATTCTTCTGTTGGCCACAGCAATATAATGTCATCCATTGTCTCTGGACAAGATGATATCCATGACTATATTGGGTGAGAGATGCTCCTCTATTAAGCTCTCTTACTCTCTAACTGAATTATTAAATACACAGAATCTGGTTAAGCAGTGTACATTTTCCTAAAGGTCAGAAAGTTCATTAACTATGGACTGCCATTGATTGTATCCTTGTGTAGTTTTCTGCCCGGTGTAGGTTTTCGAACCTGGTTACTGAGTATGTATAACACTACAACAGGACTACAGCTGTGAAAGTTAACATTTTAAGTCCTGTTACATGGGCTAAACGTATGCATATATACTGTACTGTAAATATTCCCTTTTTGTCAAATATCTGGCTTTATCCCTTACACTTTGTCTCAGATTGTTTTTACAGAAGTATTAATGGTAACAGTTCAAAAGTGTCCTTTAACTCCCAAGCCAATGTTCTGAATCCACTGCACTTTTACTGGCTAAAGAGCATTTCAATTCAAAGTCCCTGTGCTCAACCCCGCCCCCCCCCCCCAGTATCTTTAAACAGAAAAATCCAGAATGACTACGACAGCCACAGTATCTGTTTCACAACAGTCCGCTCACGTCAATCAGCATGATGCCGATAAAGATCTGTATTTTGATTGAATGTGTGCAAAACTACTCATACTTTACACAGGCGACTTTGATGTTAAACCACTCGAAATCATATCAGATGCCGCACGGCGAAAGAACACCCAATCAACAGAGATGATTTCATAAAGAGGGCTCTTGGGTTTCAGCGTCATAAATAACTCATGGTAATCCCATATTTCTCTGACTTCTCTCATTTGAGCTTGGGATGGAAAGAGGGCAGTTGTGACAAACATTGTTAGCGCGGCTGCCAAGCCATTCTGACCTGGCTTTATGTGTCTTGGCTGCTCTGGTTTCTTTGCGCAAGGAGCTATGAGGTGATGTCCCAAGTTATCCATATACTTACCTTTTTTAACCCATTACATACTCTGCATATAGAGGAACAAAATACTATGTTGATCTTCAAGGACGATTTTAAATGCAATCAGGATAATGTGTTTTACCTTTTTTAAGTAAATGAGGCACACGAACAGTTTACCCAGAAGGGGAAGCATGCATTTTGTATCATCTTCTTTCTCGTAAGTAATGTTCCTGGTTTTTGGCTGCCTGTTTTACAGTGATAATAATGTGTGAGGGCGTGTGCATGTGAGCGCACACGTGCCCGCTCTGTAAGGATTTTTGAAAATGGCTTGATTCATAAGTCACGGGGTACCCCCGCTAAGACCTCTTCCTACACGTGCAATTTTCCGAAGCCAGCCACTCACCCAAGCAATAATTATGCTGAAGTTTTCAATTACACTCCTTCCATTTCATTAACAAAAAATGTTTGGCTATTGTATAATTAGATATATGAGCTTACCACCTACATTTAACATAGCCCCTACACAGCAGCTTGATGGAAAGCAGAGAAGGATTTTAGTATGTGTGCATTTACAGCAGTTTAGTAGTTTACTATAAAGTAAAATCAGCTAGACGTTTTGCAGCAGCCCCCCCCCCCACTCCCGTTTCTTCATCATTTGCTCAGGTCCTATAATCTACAAGACGTATATACAGACCTGGAATGGAGTATTATGAGATGGTTGATGAAGTATGGGAGGTTTGGTTAACATGCTAAGTACACATGTACACTGTTATTAGTTGCTGGTGCCTATACATTATTACAAGATCAGACATTTGATCCATGTCTGCAAGTGATCATTAGTTACCTTAGCCCCAGGCATTAAATTAAAGTAGGAAAAAAATCTAAGATCATCCCAGCTGAATATGTATTTTCCATTTAACGATTTTATACAATGTTTTACACTTGGGAACTTAAACTCGGCCTTCACGCTTTCCCTGCTGCAAAGTGTAACCCGTTGGTGATATTATATAAAAAATTAAACCGTCCATCATCGTGGCTATCTTGCCATCTTAAGTGGCTGTACCCTGTTACCACACAGGTTTGAGTTTCAGGGCAATGCAATCCAATACAAGCCGCAGAAACTCTCCTCAGTTCTGTCATTTTGTCTGTTCCCTTTCACATCCTTCTCAACAGGTTTCCACTGGAGGCCAAGATTGTTCTCAGTAAAGAGGTATGCGTGGCTGCTCTACCTACATTAGCAGGAAGCTGCAGAGCTCATTGTGACCGAAAGCACGGACAATTCAAACTGAAGGCGGAGGTCTCGAACTTGTATATTACGACTAAGTTATTGTTCACTTGAGATGTGGCTGACCTAGTTGCTTGACACCAGTGCATCGCTGATGGACAGCAACGCCTCGAGGTGTGTCTGGGATGTCAAAAAGCTGACTGAAACCATGCTGGAGAAAAAAAAAAGAAAGAAAGACATTGAGGAGGGAAGAGTGATCTGATGACGCAGAGATAAAGTCAGCAGGGGACGGAGTTTTAATGAGGCTGGCCTCTCATTGGAGAGCTGGCTAGATGTTCAGCTCAGCTGGGCTGTAAAGTGATCCCAGCCTGATATTCCCCGGCCCTGTGACAGAATTTTTAAAAGCTCATCCTCTTAATGCAGCATCCACAGTGTCACCTTTCACAGGTCCTCAGAGACACTTGCCCAATAGGACTGTCTCTTTTTTTCCACAGGTGAATTGGCGTAGAAAAGGCGGGCACCCAATCCAACATTTCCCGACTGCGACAGTAAAGTGAACCCTCTCACTGCAACTTGGAGCGTGGCTTGCTTTCAGCCGCACTTAATGCTCTTTTCTATCTGTCAAAGTTAGACATAAGTATTATGTATATGAGCCCTAATTCCATGTCATTAGCCATACTAATTGCATTATGGTGGTCATCAGTTGCAAAAATGATCTCAAAGTGGTGTCCATTTTTTAAGGCAATTTTGATACTAAATGGATTTTGCCTCTTTGTGTATAGGAGCAAGTCCCCTCAAGCCTGTACTAATTACATCCATAATCAAATGCGTTCTGTGCCTCCCTGTTAATGACATTGATCTTTTGGAATATCCAAGATCGTATTCTGTGAGATTATTGGATAAAGTGCAGGGCGAAGTCTGCGTGACCCCAGGAGGAAGACGTCGCTGCAGACATAAGTGGGTATTAAATGGATATAATTAACAGTGACCCTTTCTGGCAGTCTGTGCTGCCGAGGTCTCTGGTCCATGGATCATACAGCACAGGGGATGAATTAGCATGGGTTAGGAATGGGAAAATTAAAATTAAGAAAAGGGAGATGGACTGAGAGATAGATCAATGTTGAGCCAGTGGGCTTATCAGCTGATAGGGGCCACAGAGGTAGTGGTCAGGCTTCACTGATGAGGTAAAATCCATCATTTAGAAAGTTCTGCTCTTAATTTCACGACCAAACTTCACCAAAAGCATCATCAGATAGTTGGATGTATTTAAATGAACGTTCTTTCTGTGCATTTCTGTTGGCTTGAGCAACCACCTATATGCATCCTGGCTGGGCATTGACTATGTTTGCTTATTGATCATTCAAAGGTTGCAACCTTATAGCCCTGATCCATTGTGATGATGCAGTCAGATGATTGGGAGTGAGGTGAATGCAACCTTGCATCATATAATCGGAGTTTTCCTCTTCACAATACAAAGGCTAATGGAGTCTTGCACTATGTTTGTAAATGCATCTAATTGCAGAGCTGAGTATTTCAATTTCTATGACACATTGGCCTCTTTTTGCAAGTCTATTTGGCAATCTCTCCACTCCGGCACAGGTGGGTCCCACTGTGGTGTGTGTGTGCTGTTTGGTATTCTGCTGTACTGTTGGCATGATGAGGGTAATTGGAGTGTTGGTCTGATGAATCAGTGCCAGCCTGGGTGGGCAGATTGCATATGATGATCATGTTCTGACCAGATGGCTAGCTGGCACAAGGGGCGCGAATTGGCAGGGTGGGTATGTATGTGTATGTTGGCATGTGTGTGTGTCTGTCTGTCTGTCTGTCTGTCTGTCTGTGTGTGTGCTGGGGAGGGTTACACGAGTATGAATATCAATTTATTGTGACTAGTCATTTAGAAACATAAAGTGAAATATATGCATAGATGCTATGGCCTTCATGCAAGAACCACTGGTACAAAAAGGTCTGTGGGCACATACGAGTGATTGAAGAGAATTTCATCGATTTTCTCGTACTTCTTTTTCAGTACGAACCAAAATTTAGGAGTGGTCCAGACCTGTCGCAGGAGTCATGCACAGATCTGACAGTCTGCCTGTCCCAACAAAGGGAAAAACACTTGTTTGACTTGTATAAATATACTTTATAATGACTTAATCTAAAAGAAACATGATCTTAAAAATGAAACCGAAATAAAGTGTCTTGAATTCCATAATGTGATTACTGACTGTTGAAGATTGTTATATTTTCATCTGCTGATTTCCAACTGCAGAATGCATTAACCTTGCCCACACGTGGAATATAGCATTACATGGCAATTTGGCGGCGTCAGTTACATGAACACACACCTCTTCGTGTATGGGCTGAAACGAGCAATTTAAGACGCGATTTTGCAGTTAAGAGAGTTTGGTGAATGCGACTGGGAACACGGATGAATCAAGCCTTGCAGGAAAAAGAAAGAGAGGTTTAGGATAAGAAAATAAAATTCGAAAATGTTCCTGCATAGGGCCAATTGAGCTGCAGGTAAAATAGTGCAAACGATAAGAAAGAATGCTTCATAAAATCAAGGAACACGAATGCATTTTTCATTTGATTTTGATTTCTCCGCTAGTGGACCCACTCGCAGACCACTCTGCGGTGGCCAGTCTCATGTTCTTGTCTAAAATATAAGCCACTTGGAAATGTATTACTTTCGAAGATGACAAATGGCTCCAGCAAAGTTTTGCACATGCGGCCGGATAAAGTTTATCTTTAGGGCATGTGCAGCTGCCAGCAGTACTTCCAGAAAACTTTAATCTTTCCGTCCAGAGGCTCACTTCCTATTTCTGCGCCGGGGACTTGATGGGAGGCAGACCGGGGGTGTTTTGACACCCGTCTGAAGAAACGAGCGCAGTGAGTGGGCCTGCTGCTGCCGCTGCTGTTGCAGTGCAGCCTGTCTCCTGTGGTTCCCACTGGCTGTTTCTCTGTAACTTAGCGCCCTGGCTACTTAATAAGAGCTTTACGTTTAGGTAAAAGAACCAAGTCAGAGCAGAGCACTTCTCCAAGTCAGCCAACCATGTGGCTAACCAGCCAGAGGAAGGTGCTTTTATTGAGAATAATCCATCAGTGTGATCTGATGAGGGGTTGATAAATTATCAACCTGCAGGGTACGTGATAAGCAGCTTATTAAATGTTACAGGTATGTGATCGACGTGCATGCAGACATTACATGGGGTTGGGTCACTCGCCCTCACACATCAGCGGGGGCAAACATCCTTGCAGTGATGCTGTACTGCTGCACACCAAACAAATAAATTAAAAAAGCATGGAGCAAAGCAAACTGGCAACAGTAAACACTATTGATGTGGCCGGCAGATTTCATTACAACACTCTGCTGTTTCAACTAATGACTAACTTCTTCAGCAAAATCTAACAATCTGAGAGAGAGAGAGAGAGAGAGAGAGAGAGAGGGAGGGAGGGAGGGAGAGGGAGGGAGGGAGGAAGAGGGAGCATTACCGGCGTTGCTGTCAGTAGGGGGCTCAGGCCAAGTGGGAAAACGTCAGCACTGTCAATGGGAAGGAGGGTTTGATGTTGCAATGATAGGCCTCTGTAATGGGCACTTTGAAAGAACAATCAGTGCCTTCTGTGAATCATATAGCCCGGCATGTAATTCATGTTTGCGTCTGTGAATTTGTGCCAGAGCATGAGTACAAAAACTATTTGCAGTGTGTAGAAACTAAGCTAAAGGTCATGCATGACCTTTCATGAGTCACTGCATCGTGGCTCATAGTCTGACGCATAGCAGATCTTGACATTTCTTTGGTGCTGTTTATTTATTTTTTTGCTTGTTTTCTTTATGGAGTCTCTATATTTATGTAAAGAATTTCCTGTTACATGACTTTGTTGTTTTATTGGCAGACATTTTGTTGCAGGCCCACCCCGGGAAGTAACGGTTTCCAAAGCTGTTTGTGTGTATTTACAGTATCATAATGTTATATTGGGAACATTTTTGAGCTTGTCAGGGTGGATGGTAAAATTAACAACCACCTGTAAGGTGTAAGGTGTTACTGATGACATCATAGGCCAGTGCCAACACAAGATCGTGTTACCAAAATGGGAGCCGAAGTAGATATTACATCATCCAAAGTATGCTACAATTGCTTATTTTTCTTTTGTTTGAGTATGAACTCTGAATAATGTATTTCATACTATATATATATATATAAAAAATTATTAAACCGTTGAAATAGTTAGCTAAAAGTAATGGATGAATGGTTGAAATGTCCAGCTATTGCCACTCCAAGTGGGAGCTGTAGTACAAATGCAATCATGACCCCAACACCCCTAAACATTAGTTGTATGAAAACATTTTTGCTTTATATAAATAACTGTGTCAAATAACATCCAGTTTCAAATGTATTCAAATGAAGACACTTGGAACATGATGGGTGGTGTCGATGAATGTGGCGAGGCCGTGGCGGCATTTTAGGAAACTGCATGGCACAGAGCACGCTTATAAAAACAGTTCATCACATAGTATATCTGGCAACAACAAAACAAGAGATGGAGGTTAGTCATTAATAATGGATCATGTCTTCTGCTCCTGTCTTTCACCCCAAAGAAAGAAAAAGATAAATCTCTATTGCTTAAACCCCCTGCCCCTCCTACCAAATTAAAAATTCATAAGATATATTGAATTGGTGTGGAAATCCCAAAATATATTCAATTTGATCAAGTGGGGATTAAAAGTGTCATTGCGCTTGTCAATAGGGGTTGGTGGCGACATGGTGGTATCACATTGACTCCTGTGTATTAATTCTCAGTGTCCTATTGGGCCATCAGCTGATTGTTTGGAATGTAAATGATGCTGCTGATGGCTCCGGTGACTGATGGCTTAAATTCCAATTAATCAATTGCTTCATCAGTTTCCCTAATTCAGATCAAATATCTCCTGAGTGCACACTCTTCTTTCAGTTGTATTAGAAGAAATAAATGCTCTGGAAGTAATTTTCATCAATCTCGTGTACATGCCAATATCCCTCACAAGCCCGGTCCAGGTTGAGGACTTAATGTCTTAAGTGTGTGTGTGTGTGTGTGTGTGTGTGTGTGTGTGTGTGTGTGTGGAGGAGAGGGATTTGCATACAAGAGAGCGATGGAAGGAAGAAAAATGGGGCTACATATTTGTGTGTACTTACTTGTTTTGTTTGAATAATTCCATTTATAGCTATTGTCTGCCAAAATAAAGCTCGTGAGTCCACAATACAAGACTGAACTGGCATATTTTTTAACATTCAAGCTCTGCTTTACACATGCAGTGTCTTCACGTTTCCTTTTTGTTGTATGTAGCTGACGATAGAATGGTCTTTCATGCGTTCAGCCTTTGCCAGCAGGCTCATGAGCACATTTTGTCCTCATGCTGCCCGATAGTCCACCGCTCCTTAATGCGGTTATGACAGCTCATAAGATCCCACCTGTAAGGAAACCAACCAACCGCGTCAAATGAACCCGACGCGAGCCGGACCTTTTGTACCACACGCCCAAGCATATCGCCGCATCTCAAAACCCAAGCCTGCCATGGAAAGCCTCACTGTATGATAAGCCTGGTCAATTATACAAAATAAAATCAACTATTCATAAGTAGGCTGTAATGGGATATTGGCTGACAGATTTAATAATTCAGTTTCGCTGAGGCTTAACCGGTATTAGTTTGTAGCTAATGGTCGCCTTTGTAAAAAATTAATCGAAGACAATGCTGTAGTGAGAAGATACACATAATTATGCCTACTTCATTTACTTTATCTCCCCTGCAATTTAAAAGCAACTTCTAAAGGGTCCTCGACTGTTTAAGCATGCAGAAGCAAAGGTACTGTAATTTGATTTATGAATTTGATCCCACCACCCCCTAATTTAATTCATCAATGTTTCAGAAGGAGCAATTATGCATTGTGCTACAGCTCTTCATAGATCCATTATCCAGGCTGAATATCTTTGTCAGAGGGTGTGTAATGGTATTGCTACATATTCCATAATGGCTAGACGGGGCCTTGTCCCTCACACCAACTATTAGTGTGTCCTTCTCCTTAGATTTAACCTTTTTTTTTTTTGAATAATAGCTTTTGACAACTGCAGATAACAAGAACATGACTGAAGCTTAAGAGGCTGTGCAGACTGATGCTATGCACTCAAGGACTTGGATGTTCTTTTTTTCTGATATTTTGCTTCATGTTAAGGACAAATATGTAATTCGCTAAACTAAAAGTTTCATTTGATGTGGCCTCTGCCTGCTGGTGTATGGGCTGTAGGGAATATGTATAATTTCAGTGATCCATTACACATAGTGTCTTCATTTGCTCAAACTGGAATAATGCTAACCAAAGTGTTTAATCTAATTAAATATATATACTTATATATATATATATACCTGAATATATATTTATACTGTATATATATATATATATGTATACACATATATAGCAGAATGGCTCCATTCATTCAATAATTTCCATATGTTTGTGTTGCTTGATGACTTTGCAAAGCTTCTCATTCTCAATTGCAAGAAACAAATAGAAGGAGAAGCTTAATGGTGAGGAAAAACACTGTTTTGTTCGCACTACATGGTGTGAATTATCTGGGCATGAGCGGGTGGTCAACCAAAAGTAGCTATCAGACCTCTGAGAATAAGCGGCAACGAATACACCCGAACCTCCCCACTCCACCCCACCCCCCATACACACACACGCACACACACACCCATCACCACCACCACCCCTCGACAAATGCTCAGCGGTCGTGAACTACATCGATCTGGGGTATAATTCTCTATGAAATTGATGGATGAGGGCAGCCATTGACAGAAAGGGTAAAGACCACTTTGAGATGTCCCCTGTGAATAAGTATGATGGAAAATAGATTGTTGAAGAAGATTTATGTTTGTTCTCCACTGCCACAGGAGAGGGCTACCCTCCCCACACACCAGACGCCCGCAGCCACGCACCCACCCACCCTGGCTCTGGCCAATCAAACATGTCATTATGGTCAGATTAAACTCACTGGCTCTATTCAGCTGCCAGCTTTGTGACGATTAGCTCACTCTCAAAATGCAGAAAGACAGAAACCAGTTTATCATTGGAGCATGCCACCTCTTTATTACAGTTATGACCGGTGATTACACTGCAGTTAATCCTTCAGTCAATTATCGACATAACGCAAAAAACAACCATATGACACTAATGAAATTATTCTAAGGCCACTAGTTTTAATAGTGAACAAGTAAAATGAACTAGAAATTAACTTACACTACTAGTAAGTTCTTGAATTACGCATTAGGGGATTTGGGTTTAAGTGCAAAGTGAAATATGTAAAGAAAGCTTGAAGTGTCTTGGTTGCAGTTTTGTGGAAGAGAGGACGATAAAGTTTGTTCAAATTGCCCAGGGCAGACAACGTAGCAGCAGAACCGATCATTTTAGTCACGTCCCAAATGGTATACAGCTCTATCATGGCACACATGAAAGCCATCTTTAGATGTAACTATTTTGATATATCTTTTATATAATAAATCTCACTATCAAATATGAATATCGGGAAAGAAAAAAAAAGACAAAAGACACTGTCCTACTTTGCCAAAAAAGTCAGACTATCCTCCCCTCGGCAAAAATACTAATTGGAAAATCCTCCCTCTTCCACCCCTCCTGCACTAATAATTTTCTGTTGTCCCTAATGTTATCCTGATTTAAATGAAAAGTAGCATTTCTTTGGTTTATTCAAATATAGAAGCTTTTCAGGTGGACTCTACCTTCTAGTTTACCTCAAATATGACCCAATGGACTATTTTGCATAACACAAAAAATTGTTAATTTAATGTGTACGTATGTACTGTTTCCACTTGCAGCCTTGTACGTGTGTAGTTTGTCTTTTTCTTGAGTCTAGACTATATTTCATTACCTATTTCCACACAGGACGGCTTTTCAGTTTGTGTGTTCCACTGCGTTTCAGTGAGAAGAAAGTCATTCACCAGCTGAGCTTAGTGAATGCGTGTACAGTATGTCTAGCTCCTGTCCTGGCTCCTCTGTGGTGTAGTATTGTTTGGCTGCCAGCAGTGTAATCAGATAATACCACTGAGAGGTCAAAAGCACTGCAAGCTTTAGCTTCAGATTTCTGTCACCTTTTTACAAAAACAACCAAAAGACCTGTTTCAAAAAGTATCTGTACCCAGCTGTGGGTGCAAATAAATTAACTTTGAAAGCGCTTTTGTAGCTTTGAAAATAGTTTTTGCACATTAACCACACAGTTACTGTAAGATTTATTAACCAGATCTTGGAACATTTTTTTACTCACAAGAGCATAGCTCTATGGATGGCAATGTCTGCCTCTCGACCGGTCCACCACTTTGATCCATATTGGAATATCTCAACATGTTTTGGAAGAATTAACATAATTTTTGTACAGCCGTGCATGGTCCCTGGAGGATGAAGCCTACAAACTTTAGTGACCCCTTGACTTTTCCTCTAGTTACCATGAGGTTGACATTTTTTATTTTTAGTGAAATGTCTTGACAACTGTTTCATACAGTAATACACACATTTGTGTCATCCTCGGGATGAATCATAATAGCTGTGGGTGGTTATCCCTTCAGCCAAATTCTTATTCTTATCAGCCCTATTATCTTATCAGCCTTATCTGGGCAGCGTGAGAGCTTGACACTGAATGTGAAAGTGTGTGTCTTTGTATTAGTGTTTGGCAACACTAATACAATATCACTCTCAATTACTGTTTTAGTGCTTAATGTCTATTATACGATTAATAATTAGTTGTTTGTTGTAATGTATGAGACATGAGTCCTGTAAATGTAAATGTGTTCGAAAATTGCATTAACCTGCAATAATGCCTACTACAACATACCCATCACATCATCTCTTTTCATGTTAGAAAGTCATTTTTGCATGATTCATGATGTCCCTAACACATAATCTGTGTTCCAGATCACTTCACTCATTTCACGTAATTTTCCTCAAAAGCCACGACACTGCTATTATTTTAAGGAACCAGCAGTGCACATTTCCAGAGCATCCTTTCTTCTAATCAAAATATAGTCTGAGGGTCAGAGGGAAATCTAGCACAAGCATGATGTCCATGTTTAACCTTTTTAGTGTCATGATCAGCGTCTTGTGTGGGCTCTGCCTGTAGCCCCTTCCCATGATGCTTTGCTGGTAGGGGTCCTCTCCTTGTTTAGCCTTTATTTACATGATCCCCTTGTGAAAACATCACCTTTGGCTTCCCAGAGGGTAGAAACAGGAAAAAACTAGTATCAGTTAGACCAAGAAAGAAAACTCTTCCTACAAAAGATGTATCCAAACCTTCAGACCTCAGTTCATCGGGTTGCCAGAGGGTAAAGAGGTCTCTCCTTTGTTTATGTTTGATTTGGCAGCCGTTGCCCAGCATCATTTGTTGTCAACAGAATATGGGGACAATGAGAGGTTTACCGTCCCCTTTTTATTAAACCAGCTTGTTTCAGTGAGTTCAGCTTCCTCCATGATATGCATACAGAGAACTACAGCAAGACCTTGAATGATAAAACGTCAAAAAATATTGGCAGAAAATTGACCCTGCCAAACACACACAAAACCAATTTCCATAATGCATGACCTGTAATTAGTGATGAGGTCAGTGTGGAAGTTAAAAGGGCTGTGTATTTGCATGACCTGGACTAGTAATCCAATGTATTGCAAATTAGTGTGAATAAGAAGAGGTGTTTGATTTCTTGTGTGAAATATGCCATAATGACTTAGAGGCCGTCATGAGATATTTTAGTAATATGTTTAATGCCTTTCCTCTGACTGTGATTCATGCTATTTGGTTTCGTGGGACCACATGTCGTCACAGGGACAGAGAGATCAGGAAACACTTTTGAAGTAAAAATATTTCTATGTTTCTAATTATTACATTTATTTGACTAATTCAAGCAGTCTGAATTGCTTGCTGGATGTGTAATGGGTAACGTTTTGCTAACGCATCACTGTGCACAAAATTCATTTGGACTATTTCTGGCCTCTGCCGAGTGTATGTCAAATATTTACTCTGCTTTTTGCTCTGTTTTCGTCTCCACCAACTCCTGAGGGAAATATCTGTATCTTTAGCTGCTAAATGTCCCACTATTTTGACCAGCTAGTCACTAACCTAATCTGTCTGCCATCTAGTGCTGGACAGGTAGTGTGCCTGCCTGCCTGCCTTGTGTGGCCAAAAACAACACTATAAGAGTGGTGAGAGTCAAAACAGTAAAAATGTGGGCTAAAAAAACAAAACTTTGAGGGTTTGATTGAGGGCTCAGATTAGAGAAGAAACGTAATGATAGTCCTGAGAGGTGTAGTGATACCATTTGTGTGTGCATCTCCGTTTGGTGACCTGTCACCTGTTTGATTTCATGCTGCTAAGGGATGTGCAGCACAGTGAGGATGTCCGGCCGGTGAAACGAGCTGTCACACACACACACACACACACACACACACACACACACAGACACACCTGTCATCTTATGCAAAGGTGTAACCTAAACCTTCATAAGACACCAGCACTGAAAAAAAGAATGCGCGTCCTTATACCGAAGGACCTTTATATCCCTCTTCACGAAGAGATGACACCGCCAAGATCTGCGCCGCAGAGTTTGTTGTCTTCCCGAAGCACTTAATGTGATCAGAGAATTAAAATTTCAGCGAGTCATTTAATGATAGCCCGGGCCAAAGGGACTGCAACGCCAAGCTAGAGTTTCCTGCCGTTCTGCAGTCATATCTCTGGCATCCCTCTCATTTTGCTCATGCTGAGTACATTACAGCCCCCCTGAATGCCTCACTCGCTCCCTGTCCCTGTTTAATGTGATCAGATAGATTTATTATGGGCCATGAGGTCATTGGGATTTTCTGTAATTGGAGTCAGGGTGAATTGTATTAACAGGTCCACAACACTGTAAAGCAGAAGCATTTACATTTAATTACTTTTATTGAACCACTGCTCGTTTGAGATGTAATGAAGTAGATGCTGTGATTGAGGGCGGATTGAAATGATATTTAAATAAGAAGAGCAAATGTTGCCCTTGAACTGACAGGTTAGGTTCATGATATCTCCTTTTATGTCTTTTTATTAACAAAGATGGAGCGAGCACACTGGAAATCTTGTAAATATGTAAATGCAGACAATACAAGGACATGTTTCGAGGATATTTTAACAGCTTAAGGCCAAGGATTAGCTGACATCTCTTGCTCGCCTTTTCTTTTTTTTTTCGATCCTTTCTTTTTTGTTCTTTGAAAAATTATCTGCTGTTCAAGTGAGCGAAGGGCTCACTCTCAGTTACACTTGAATGAATGGAGCATATCAAAGTAGCAACACTTTGATGAGCTTTTTATGTATTTCAAGGGATTAGCGTTGAGCTCAAAAACAACTCAAAATGGGATCATTTAGCAGTTTCACGCTCATTTATTTTTTAAATCCTGTGCAGTGTGGTCTGTATGCTTTGGAAGTCAGGCAGTGTATGTGTACAGCTATGAGATATCTATGTCAGCAGCACTTATGGCATGCCAGTCTGCATGCATGCGTGTGTGTGTGTGTGTGTGTGTGTGTGTCAGAATATCTCCGTGTGTAAATTTGTGTCAGTGTGTCTGTATCTGTGTGTCCGAGCTGTAGATGCTTTGTCTCGTTAATGAGAGGCGTTCAGGGCCTCCACGGGGGCCTGTGGAAGATAATCTTCTCCTGTTTTGCTATGAAAGCTCTTCTCAACGTAACCGAAGAAACTCACTCAAATGGCGGAGGGCTCGGCTGAATAATTCAGCGCTTACAATCAATTTCGGTCCCCACCTCATCTCGACACCTCCTCGGACCACAGGGCCTGCAGGCTCATCATGGGAATGTTGACAATTCCCTGTACAATGCACTCTCTGGCCCTGTGGCAACATGAGAGGCTGTGGGAGCATGGATTTTTGCGTGAGTTTGCAACTTAGTATGTTGAATTATTAAACCCTCCAAATGCTGTTTTATTGTAGAGTGAGAGCTTGTGAATTGTGTTTTCTCCCCGGGGCTCAAAATAAATTTACAGGGCTTTTTTTTTTTTTACTAACGCTGACATATTGACATATCGTACTGGTAACGGGTTAAAATTGTATGTACAGTGAGGACCTGTTTGATTTGTAGTAGAATGCCAGTGCAACGCAGAAACGTTTTGAGTTAAGAAGAAAGCATTTGAATTTGAATTGAACAAAAGTCAATGTTTTGATGACATTGCTCTTTGCCTCTTGCAGATTTGGCAACTGTCCATAAATATAGTAAAACATATTTAGCTGACTCTATATTTCAAGGACCTGTACACAGTAACTAAGTACTATATAACTAAGAAACATTCTGAGGTACCTGTACTTTACTTGAATGTTTTAGTTTATCCTATTTCATACATCTGCTTCAGAATTCAGAGATGAAACCACTCAACACTATGTAAAGTTGCTGGCTACAAATGAATGGATCAATAATAACAATCAAAAAACACTCTGAAAGATGATAACATGCTGCCTGACGAGTACTTTTTATACTTTAGGCACATTTTGCTGATAATACCTTTGTACTTCCATTTACGTAAAATTATCAATGCAAAACATTTACCTGTAGTGGAGAATTGTTAAAATAGGTCAGTGGTTCCAAACCTGGGAGTCGTAATGAGATGATTCCGGTGGGATGAAGTAAGAGAAAAATAATTTGGCTACATAAAATCACACATAAATTCTAATTACTTTTTCTGACTTTTTTGTAATATTTGCATTTTGTTTCTAAAATATTGTGTACTTTTACTTCTTCAGGCTTCTAAAACTCATGCAGCCTGCGGTCACAGTTGGACATGCTGTGTATTAGATAAGGGGTCACAAGCGGTAAGTAAGTTCAAACATCTCAGTATTTCTTCTCCCCACAAGAACTGTGATGAGTTTATTTATCTTGATTGTTGCTGCAGTTAAAAAGGAAAACAATGAACTACTATGACTTTAACTTTGTACAATTTTAGATTTCAAGATACATTTATCAAGACAATAAGCTCGGATTTTGTCCAAGTTAGCACATCCTAAATACACCAGGCTGATATAATAACCATTTAACTGTACCTGTACTGTTCTTTACTACAGTATTCTTGTACTTTTTCTCCACTACTTTTATGTAACATCTATATTTACTGGTTACTTTCAAGATCAAGATTTCACGAACTGCACAAAACACATGATCAGCTTAGAAAATATGATGGATCATTACAGAGTAATCTACACAGCCATATATGAAGTAGCTCAAATTTGCTTCACCTCAACCTCAACAGTAAAATGTTGCTTTTTACAGTGACATAATAATATGATTATAATAGCAATCCAGTAACAAATATCTGCTGCCTATTGAGCATACTGTTGATACTCTTGAGTACCTTACTTTTAAACTTGTACTTTTTTTCAATTTTGAATGTGGCAAAAGGACTCGATACATCTTCCACCGCTGACACATGCTGTTTAATATTCAAAGAGAGCAACTTTCTGTGACATGCAATCTCATTACAGTATATGTGACCCTGGAACACGACTCTTACAGCTATGATATGATGTAGCTAACCATACACACATACAGTACTGAGCAAATGTATGAGAGATTGTTGGTCTGAATAGGTGTCAGCTTTCCAGAGGTATGATTTTGGCTGCGACGACGTGAGGAGGTGGGGGTGCTGCTGCGGTGGAGGAGGTGCAGCAGGCAGCTATATTCTCCCGTACAATAAGCTGCAGTATAATAGTCCTGTGGATTACCTCAATAGCAGGTGATAACAGACAGGCAGCGGAGCGAGCAGGCTGATACAGGACACCCACAAGCCATATGAATTATTTCTTGTCTGCCCGCAGACTGTCCATGGGGGCTGGGGGCCAGTGATAGGTGGGACGGGGGGGGGGGGGAGTCAGTGCTATGACTCACTATGACTAGAGAGGGTGGAGCACAAAACGCATTCCAAGATTACTTCTGTGTGTCATACTTTACTTCATACTTTGTACTGAATTATTTTAATGGTTTATTAATTCAGGATCCTTTCGAAGTTCAAAATTGTCCAAAAACGTTCTTTTATTTGCTGGTTTGGGGTGACATAGAGCTTGGAAACCTCCTCTGAGTCACCGTGTGTCAAACGCTACACTGGGAAATGTTGTGTGTGTGTGTGTGTGTGTGTGTGTGTGTGTGTGTGTGCGTGTGGGTGCATGGGTGTCAGCGAGTGTGTCAGTCACAGATACATTTTCAAGCAGGAGGCCCCGTAGCTGTGCTCCGCGCAACGCAGTATGCAGGATTCTTTGTCAATGGCGGACTCATGGAGGAAGGTGATACCTGGTTTAAGCATGATTAAATTGACACCCCATAGAGTGTCTCAGATACGTTTTTGTGCTCCTGATACTGCGGCGGCAGCTTATTCAACGCTGTCTCGCATTCAGTCTCACCTGTCATGCTGACATCATTGCATTGCAATTACAGTGAGTGAGAGGGAGAATGCATTAGGCCGGCGCTGTGGGAAGAGGATCAAGGCAATGTTATCTCTTGGTCTCCCAGCCTATCAGTCTTTCTCTTGCCTTTGATTTTGAGGAGCGCCAACATCAGCCAAGTACTTCTTAAGATGTTTCTACTTTTTTGTGTGTGAATGGTGATGCAATGCAATAGGGAGAGGGATTGAGTTTGCTCAACAAATAGTCAAAATTCTCACCAGACAAATGTTGGAAATGTAACTTCAGAAGTGTCTTTAAAATGTCAGTCCCCTGTAGCCTCTCAGGAATATTCTACTGCTGACCTTTCCATGTGAAATGCAGTGCATTTGCTGCTTTTTCCTTAAAAACACACATTTGTATACACAAAAAACGTGATGAAATCTGAAAGAAACGGCTGATGGAATTCTGATTCACGTTTCATTCTCTCTGCTGTCTTAGAGGCTTGTGTTTGCTTTTCCGTGTTACCCTAAAAGTTTCATTAATATGTCTTTTCACACAGTAAGCACAAGCCTACTGTATGCCTGGCAGCCTTCCAAAAAGTATTTGTCTTCAAAGTAATCTGCGGACCTCCAAAAGAATCAAAGAGTAACTTCCTGAACATCTGCTCCCGAGATCAGAGCTCCCTGAGACTATTCTGGTGTTTGCAGTTGCTCAGAGGTTTGGAGTTCATGCGCTGAGGCGTATTTGTTGTTTACATCATTTAGATGCAGAAACTATTTATTTTCTCTTTGTTCTCTCAAATGTCCCCCATTTCTGTCCAGGCACAGAACGGCATGATAACACTGGACCTTTAATGAAAAGTGATTTTAATGCATTTCATTTATACATTGTAGTTTGGTGTGACTTTTGGGATCAGTGAGTGACTTCTTAGAATCAGGCCAACAGTTGGGTATTAGAGAGAGAGCGAAAGAGCACTGGAGAGTGAAGAGGAGTTACAAAGAGGAGCTTTGTTTATGGCCGTCTCTCTTGGCCACACGCAGGGCTTAGCACGAGAGCATTTCCTGTACTGATTCATTCTCCACTCCATCATTTGCGCAACTCACATCTCTGGTCATAAAGGGAATCAATCGCGGTGGCCGTGGCTGCGTGCATGCATTATTTGTCACTGACATTCTCATGTTGCAAGATAAGAGTGGCGTGTCCTTTTTAATCTCACCCAGTTACTGTGTGAATCACCAACAGTACCATACAGCATAACGTTAAAGGCGAAAGGACACCATGCTGGAACTAGGCAACAGTAAGAATCATCAAGGTTGATCAGCGAGCCTGGATTGCTAACAGGGTAAAGCAGCCATGTGCCGTGGGACCCCAGACCTCCAGGGGCCCTAAATGACCCAGGGACACTTTGCAACATTTGGTTTTGGTATTTAGGGCACTTGCAACAATAAAGACAAATTGCAAAGGAAAAGGGGCCTATGGATGCTGCTTACATCAAAAAATTAAATATAATCAAAAGATGACTCCTCATTCAAAGATCTAAAAAAGTCTACCTACCTGTCTAAACAAAAGAAACAAAAAAGAAGACCTCACCTTTCTGCTCTTACCTGTCCAAAAGCATTTAAAGCAAAATCCCTACTTCTACTGATTCCACACATTTAGTTCTTTTACCCAAGTGTGGGGATGAGTACACTTACTGAAAACCGAGTCCCTCAAACTTCCCAATAATACAAAACTCTCAAGTGTATGCAGAAAAATAACACAAATCTTATATAATAATGCTTAAACGGCCTGCATATATCTATTTAGAGGTATTGTGAAAAGGGTCCTGCTTCAAAATGTCATTTTAAGAGCTTTGTTATCTTATCTTAGTTCACATTCTACTCACATAGTACGTACTGTATTTCGAAATCGAGCTGTGTTTAATCAAATTACCACCCATGACCGACACAGAAATCCTAATCCAACATAGAAGTTTTTATGTTTTTGACAGTTTATATTACTAGTTACAAATCCCCTGCTTGATGCAATATTGGTGACTATGTTATAATCAGGGGATGCCAAAGAGTTTGATGGACACCGTGGGCAGGATATCCCAGCCATGAAGCTCATATTGAAGACATGTAAATATGCTCATTTTGCAATGGGGTGGACGGGTAGTAAAACGTGCTCCTCCACCAGAGCCTAGTTAAGCTTGGCTCTGCCTCTGTGTTTGGGCCCCGCAGACAGTGTGTCACAGCAGCCTCTCCGTGTGTGGCCTCCTTGTTTTGTCATCATTTCTTATGTGTTTAGGAACCGTCGGCAACAATCTGACCGCAGCGTGTCGTCTTGCGAGCTGAATGTGGCGATGGCGCACACGTGGCCCGGGTGCCCCCTGCTCCGTTTAGCTGTAAACACTTTGCAAACGTGCAAATACGACGATGCACATGTATGTAAACACACACACACACACACACACACACGCACATGCATCGTGGGTTGTCGCTTCCTTCTCTGATTTATAGAGGCCATAAAGATATAATTGCTTTGGTTACATATGGAGGATCAGAAGTGCCACATGCAGAGAGTTGTAGCTGCTGCCCTCTGTGTTGGAGCCATTCTCGAGCAACTGAGGGGGGAACACCTGAGCTGTTTTCCATATGATGCCAGCATCGGTGAGGGGGGGGAAGCACCAGGACATGGGCGGCTGTCTTGCTAATGGGACACTTAGACGTCTGGGCTTATGTCATTCAGTCCCAGCGTGCCGCATCCAATCGCTCCCCCCCTATCGCAGGGATCCAGCTCCGCGACGATCGATCTGCGGCTAGCCTCCTCCACCCCGGCGGTCGTGGCTCAGGCAACCGGAGCTGTCAGGGTCCTGAGGCGTCCCTCTCACCGTCTACCTCCCCCAGCCCCAACACACACACACACACACAGTACTGTCCCACTGTCCCTGCAACTCCTGGCCTGACCTTGATCTGCCTCTCGAGAACCCAGCAGAAGCACTTTGTAGTTGGATTCTGGGTACACAGACAGGAGTATTACTCCGCCGATGAAAGAAGAGCAAGAAGAGGGCCAAATTAATTCCAAAGTCATGCTGAAGATCATCCCTAGATTCACTCGCACTGAGCAGTGAGCAGTAAGGCGTATGCTGCAACTGGTAATGCAACGATGAAGCAAAACGGCAGTTCGACTCTGACCTCCAGCTGATGGACATCATAAGGCAAGCAACCACAAAAATGAACAAAATGCTTTGATGGGGGCACACGCGGGCACACAGATCTCCCGTCGATCAAACAGCGGTCTTTTGTTAGTCATGCTTGCAGCGTGGCTTTAGGGTCGGCAATGATCCCTAATGACTGTGGTGGTCCCCCGGCTTTTCCTCTTGCACCACTATAAGGTTCACATTTGTGGTTATGGGTGAAATATCTTGGATGGATTGCCATGAGATTTTCTAGACACTCGTGCCCCTGAATTGTAATAACTCTGGCAACCCCTTAACGTTTGCTTCAACACCATCATCAGGCCAAGACTTTGATTTGAATACTCCATACTGTGGTGCAAAACTGTCAGCTGGCAGCACTTGTTGCTACAGAAAGGTTGAGTGCTGACTAGCAACTGTCAACATGCTAACAAGTTAAATTAAGATGCTGAATACAACTATTTATTTCATTTATTTCAGTCAACATATGCCCATCTAACTTTTTCAACAACCAAGACCACAATCGCTCCCTAATTTTAACAAAGTACTATGGATACATAATCGAGCTTTACTTGCCAGGAATGGATAGGGAAAACAAAAGCATGTTTCCTCATCATGATGTTAGGAGATCTAGAGCTGCAAAAATCATGAGCAGACTACAGGTTGAACCATCAACAGGGGAACAACATCAATGGTTCCTGTATTGCCGTGTGTCATGTCATGACTCATACCTTCTCGTGTTGCGTGAATCTCATGGCCCTGCTGTGAACAAAGTGTTGTGAGGAGGGTGGGGGCCCGTACGCTTAATGAGTGGCCCTCCACCTCTTCCCATCATTGCCATCTAATATTGATGCTGTGTCTTCTCAGCTAAGCTCCGGTAATGAGGGGGGCTGATTTGAGATCAGGACGCTGATAAAGATGATGATCTGCATAATGCTCTCTCATGAAAATGGAGAAGGGTCCTCTTAAAATAGCCCTGTTTGTCTGGCTGCATAAACCTCCAGCATAAACAGACAGGAGGCAGATATCTTAAGTGTGACTGGAAAAGTGAGGTGATTCCTCAATACAAACCTGACTCAGGGGTTATTTGCCAATTAAAGAGAAGGCACCAGAAATTAAATTCCCATGATTTAAAAACTAAAGCATCAGAGTAGACCAATTACGTTATTTATCAGCTACAACATATTTTCAAATAGGTCTCTAAATATTTATATGAAATTGAAACCTTTTATGCCTCTGCTTAACTTTTTCCCCCATTTTTTGTCTCTCTCTCACACACAAACACAGACAGCATTCACAAAACACACTTTGAAATACAGGATGTGAAGATCCTGATGTCCAGCAAACCAGAGTTTGTTGTTGTCTACACGCACTACCAAAAAGCCTATATTCAAAAGAAGCATTTGCAGTCACGCTATTGCAATGACGACGTTGTATATCAAAATTGAAAGGCACACAGAGAGCGTGCTGAGTGGCTTGTTTGCAGTTTGCTTGTATTCTAATATCTCCTTTATGCAAAGCTTTGCTGAAACACTGTGTGTGGTCCACTTTGGTCCGGTCTGCCGAGCGGATGGCCGCGGTGGCCACGTTGTTGTCTTTTTGACTTCATTTTTCAACATTGGCCAGTGTTGCTTATAATAAAACCAGATTATGAAAACATTTTGGAGTCCCGACATGCACTGACAAATTCAAATATCAACATGGAGATATGACAAAAAGGGCACCCAAAGCACACTGCCAATGCTCGTGTAAACAGCGTTAGTAAATTAATTGAAGGTTATTGTGACATTGTTTGTCTATATTTCATCATTCTATTTTCAGGTTTGTTCTATAAACAGCTGGAATTCCAGGGAGTGAACCAAGGTGGGGGTTTCCAGGTTATTCCAGTCTCCTCATGCTCCTGTAGAGTTCATCACCAGATCTGGGTGTCTCATAGTTTTACAACTGAGTGTGATTTACTCATCAAATCAGACTGTTAAACTATGTAGATAAATAAGTTTTTTTTGAGTGAAGATTCTTAACATTGCTTGGGATTTAAAATCAGTTTTCAACCACCTGTTGGAGGCTACATCACAGAATCAGTCTACACACAGTCCTTATTTCTTCAGTTCTTTTTGCCTGAGCATCCCTCTGAAGGTGCAGTTTGCCCCCACCCCATCCACCCCATCCACCCACCACCCGTGACCACCTCTTTGGAGAAATATCACACTGTTGTGGGTGCTAATCATGTTGAGCGGTTTAGTCTTTCATAAACAAAGTATAAAAATTAGGCCACACTAACAATCTGGTAATTCAGTAGCGGTCGGCGGACGTTGCTGCTATTCCATTTCAGGCTGGATTATGAATCTGTGTGCAAAGCCGTTGCCCTCTTAATGATAGCCCTGTGATATTACAGCTGCTCACAATTAGCCAGGACTCCCCCCCCGGCCGCCAGAGCTCCCCTATGTAAATAAACGGTGGGAAGGGGGAGGCTGGGCACAGTAAGTGCTGAAACAACACGGCTGATTTGGACATCTGGTGTGGTAATAGAAACGTCTCTTCTACACTTTGACGTAATGAATAGGCATCAGAATCCTGCTTTAAAAGTGACTTGTATGGATGATGGAGCCACGGCGTGCTTCATACATCACTGTTTATTCTCATCTTGAGCGTGTGGAGACCGGGGGAGGGAGAGGGGTGGAAAGCTGTGATGTGATGCCTTTTCAAGTAGGGGCTGGACAAAATAAAGGCAACACCACAAGACAAAGAGGTAAATGTGATGTACAAATATGACAAAAAAACATGACATGACAGCTATAATTGCTCCACTGTTGAAGATCATGAGATGCAGTTGAAAGCTCGTGAAAAAGTTAGTAAGTGGGCCTTAAGTTACTGTGATCACAGCCATATAAAGCTGAATAGTAACAAGTGTGTCTATTACAAAAGGAATGCCTTAATGCTGAGATATCTGGACTTTTAATCTCCAAAAACACTAAATCCTACATTTCCCATAATGCCTTACATGACGTGCATTGCGTGATACCACAATAACGAGCAAAATCGGAATAGAAAACATTCACGTGATGTGGAGTTTTCAAACTCCACATCCCCCAGTTTGTGGCACATTATTGTTAAGTATTTGAAGTCTCCGAGAGAAATCCCAGATAACATCATCAAAGTTATTTCCTCAGACTTGACAAAACCTCTCCTGAGCCACAGAAGACAATATGCTGTACAGCTGTTTCCACAAGCTGAATGGTACTTTGTAAAGAAGCAAACTGATGTTCACGTGTAGAATTAGTGGCGTGCTCCTTTAAGCAAATAACAGAGCTACAACAAGGCCAAGACGTTGCTCACTGCACGTGCATCAGCCAGGAAAGCTGCAAAGTCTTTAAAGTTGCAACGCTATCTGAACAGCCTCGCCAGACAGAAGGCTCTCAACTTTTCTCTCTCTAACTGTCTATGTTAACAGCATAGAAGTGGATATGTAATCTAATGATCTACTGGTGTTCATTAGGTCTGATGAGTGCTCTTCTGCATCATAATGGCTGTATAATGGCAGAGGAGTACAAGTCCATTCTACAGGACCAAGACACCCTAGGGTGCAACCAGTGTTCCCTCATGATGTGCCCGTTTTCCTAGATGATAATGCCCTTATATAGTGTGGCCTACACTGCAGAAGGATTCAGATGTGGTAGTTATACAGATATTTGCAAGTGTGAGGCACTGATTTTCAATACTTTGTTGTGGTACCTTGCTCCTAGAAGTCTGATTTTCATATGAATAAAAATGAATGTGCTCTAAACTGTAGTACATGTTTTTGTTCAGCATTGTTTTCATGTTAAATTAAGTTTAAAGAAAAGCACAAATCTGATTATTATTATAAGTGCTTGTGTTACGTGAAGTTGTACCATCCTTCTTTGTTTTTATTTTGTATTATTTATTTTAAATGGTATATGTATTTCAAATATTTTGTCCACCCCCTTTCCACTTCACTCATTAAATCAAGTGCACACAGGCCGCCAAGGCTATGCGGTCTTTGCTTTTAATTTATTGTCTTTCCTCATTACTTTTCTCATATTCCACTGACCCACACCTGGCTGACTGGAGTCGGAGCAGTTAGCCAAAGCCTCTCTCCTTCAGCCCAGTGATCAGTAATCACTCTGCTTTGATACATAGTTTCCTAACCTTGACTTTCAAGATAAAGTTGCCCCTATCCATTGGAAAGGTCAGGGGCAGCTGTTAATTAACCAAGAGGGAAATGAACTAATGGGGCTTTTCGAGTGGCATTTAGCGAGACACCTAATCCCATGGAAAGAACAGTCACAGTATCACATTTTTTATTTGGGTGTACAGTTCCAATGCGCGGGCGGCAATGGCAGACATACAGTTTTGGTGTTAGTCATTTACCGTCACACTTTTTATGTGGTATTGTTATTTGAACAGCTTGGTGTTATTTTATTACAGCTCTATTGTGTTCACCTCTTGGTTTCCTGCTTGGAACAGAATGATGGACCTTTACTTTTTTCTCACCTCTGAGATGGCAGTAGTTTATATCTTGATCATTAGTGCCTCCTGCTGTGAGGGCTGACCAGTTTTTACTGTCTAACAGAAAGTAAAAGTGTCAGCAGTGGCAAGTTTCTTTTGGCCACAAGTGGCTTGTGCAGCTCAGCCAGGGTGTTGCTGCTCCAGACAATATAATCCCTGGCAAACTGACATTTAAAAAGAACAATTCCTCTATTTTCCATGCCTGTGTACGTCTTCTTAGGGTGGCAGGTGGCTTGAGTCTCTCCCAGCATGCACTAGGTGGAAACTCAGTGAGACACCGTGTCTGTCACAAGGCCAACAAACACTGAACAAACACTCAAGTTCATATTTATGGACAATTGTAGTAAACCTGGCTGTAGAGGAAGCCCTGGACAGCTCAAGGCAAACACACAAACTCCACACAGAAAGCAAAGCGAATCCACATCCTGTTATCTGCGACGTTGGCACAATATCAGCAACTGTTGAATGTTCCTTTCGACCCCCAGTGACTTCAAACAGTGATTGCCACTCTGCGGTTTCAATCACATATCTGCCTGAGTGGCCGTGACTGTCGCTGCTGCGCTTTGCGTTTGCGATTGTACATGCAAGCGTTTACCCCCAGAATAGAGTTTACACACTGGGTGCACAGGCTTTGGGAGCTAACGTGGCATGCAGGGCACATGGCCTCAATAGGGCGCGCAGGATGCTGGCAGTTTTACAACAGCAAACTCTCTCAAAGCCACCAGTGTGATCTGCATCACGCTGCTCCAAAGCGTCACCTGTACCTCCTCCGTCTTTTGACTCCTCGCTGTTTCCAAGTGAGACTTCCGTTTCGCGGTTTTACACTGCGACACGGGGAGCAGGCTTTGTCCCTGATGTGTCTTTACTTTCTCCTTCCCTCGCCTTTATCTTGAGCTCTTCCACCCTCCTCCTCTCCCGCACCCCCACCCCCCCCACAGCTGTACATGCATGACGCCTTGTATCACCATCTGGTCCACGTTGGGGACTGCCACTGTCATCTGCTGATAATTACTGTCACCTGCAGTACACTTGGCGTTACCAGTGGCGGGCCGCGGCACCGCAACGCTTGTTTAGGCCGCCTCGGAGCTGGTGGGAGAGAGAGCTGTCAGCAAAGAGAGCCTCAATGCAACGCACAAGGGATTAATTGTAGTATGCAGCCTTTTCACAAATCTCCAGGTGAAAAGAGTGTACCTGTATTCAATCCAACCATATCTAACAGGATTCTTTGGCCCGTTTAATCTTACCACATCCCCTCTTTGCCCTTACTGCCATGACTTTCATGTAAAGGCACAGAGGGTTCCCTACGCGCATGTTTATACATCTAAATCACTGACCTTTGCTTGCACAGGAAATCCATCTGTGCTGATATACAGTATCTCAATGATAAATACTTCCCTTCAAATATTTATAATAGGATCAGGAAACCATAAGAACATAATAGTTTAAATTAGGCCCATCAAATGCAAGTGGCTTGTTAGACAACATCCAATTTTTGAAGTTCAGGGTACTCTTTTCACACGCTGTGGTGGGTGGAAAAAAAAAAATAAAAAATAAACGGAAAAAACCTCAGGAGTCAAGGGTTGCAATCATAATGATTTAATGGCAGGCTTATCCTCGCTGCAGTACAGTGTAAATCCTACCAGCCAGAGAATATAGCTTTGTCCCCTCTAGTGGTTTATCCTCCGGTGCTTCAGTCTCTAAATCTGCCGGTGACACTGACAATTATTTGACCCTTGCGAGGAAGTTTGAACACTCAACCACTAAACACACAAAGGTTCAGAAGTTTGGAAGCAAAGCAATTGTGTTTTTATGTTTTAAATACATGTGCAGACTTCCTTCCTTCCATTCTATATGTGTCTTTTTCTGACTTCATCACAGGATGTTTTTCAGATGTTCTTTTCTGTACTATCCATCTCACCATATATACTTTTTGTTTCATTGTTTTGCAATGTCATTTAGCTGTGATGTCTTTATATTTTTGGTTGATTGAACTCAAAAATACATTGAATACTGCAAATGGTTGCTTTTTTATTTTGGAGGGGTTTTCTACAGTATTATGTCCCTTCCCTGGAGCATACAACCAACAATGTTTGTTCTTTTACTTAAAGTCAAACTGAAATTTGAACAAATGATACTCCAGCTGTTGTACATATTTTTTCCATTCCACAAAAAAGGATCAAATATATTGGACATATTTGTGGACACGCCGTCTATAAGCTTCCAATGGCAGCGGTTCACTGACATTTGAGAGCCAGCGTTACTAAGAGACGCATTGTCAACTTCTTCGGTGCGCTGCGTACCGGAGCACGTCATAGCTCTGTAGCTACAGCCGGTGATACAAAATGTTCTTTCTACTTTTTCACCAACACCCTCTGTGCCCAGATGGTTAACTGCCTGTATGACCACTGGAATAGAAGTGATATATTACTGTTGTCTGCTCACACAGATATTGCACCAATCAAATTATCAGTGTCGGTACTGTCATCTAGAACCAGACATTCACCAGACCACTTGAAGAACGCTAATGTAGGTGGAAAGTACATGCATCAAAACAAACCAAGCAAAAGGACATATGCTGACTTCTAAGCTACAATGTATTTTAATTTCAGTTGGACTTTAAACATGAGTGTTTGGTGATAAAGGCTTTCCTCTGATTGACTTGCTGTTTTACTGTTTTGTCTCATAGGAAGTATGTGCATTATTATCTTAATGCGGTGATGCTTCATCATATTTCACACACCTCGTTGCTTTGGACATTATGTGTATAAAAATATTCCAAAGGAGCAGCGGGTGCAACTCCAGCTCGCTAATCTCACTGAATTATATTAATGCCTTTTCCTTGACAACTGAAGAGTGGGGAGAGAACGTCCCTGATTGGAGTTCCTAAACTGTCCCCAGTGGTCTGAGAGCAGCTGATAATTGTGAGCGGGATAGATGTGTATATCAAATAGTTTACAAAATGAAGCCAGCTGTGTTTCCCCTGAATACTGCGGCTTCCTGACACGCACCATTAAACCTTATTAGCTACTTCCTTTAACTGAGATCCTCCTCACCCCATCTTCCACCCCTCATATTAACGTTTTTCTGTTCCTCCAACTGGAAATTATTTGCTTTATTGTAGAGTGTCAACCTCTTGCTGTAGTTTTCTGACACGCCATAATTGGCACTTTAGAATATAATCATGGATGAGAGCTGTGTGATTGTGGTCTTTTATGCACAAATTTCAGCAGATTGTTGATCACTTTGTTCTGCCTTCGCCCCCTCGGTCTCGCTGTGTATACGACTCATCTCTGATCCCTCTGTCAGTCTGGGTACCTTCTCCCAGAGGTCCTCTCTTCACCGCGCCGCTCACAAGCCATTAGCTTTCAAATGATTCATAAAGAATCAATTGGAAATGATCACAATAGGAAGTGAATATCGGAGGGGACGCTGCGTGGCTCATGAACAGATGTCGGCATACACGCTGCATGTCAGACACATTATTGCTTTATGGAGACATTACCAGTGCAGCCAAATGGGAGAGATAATTGCGGCAACGTTTAGATATGACGATCATTTCTTGGAAGGCAAGAGTGGGGGAAAAAAGGCGAGCTGAAATGGCTCCAAATATATGGACAGGTTGGTTGTTGAGTACAGCTAGTGGACACGCTAAGGACACGCTACCAGACAAGTCAACCAGGAATCAGGACGTGCAGAAAAGTGGCAGACACGTTATTTGCCGGAGGTTGCCATATGAAACTCAGGCTTTAATAAGGCAAGCTACGACGGTGATGTATGGCTGGGGGTTGAGTGTTGATGTAACCCAAAGATGTTGCGGTAATTACTACTTGTACCTGGGTGGTCCCAGTGAGAATAGAGTGCATGATATGCGCATGTGTGTGCACGTGTCTATGCATGTGTGTGTGCTGGTATTGGTGGGTGTAGGGCTGACGCTGGCCTTTTACAATTGATAGCTTCCTATGTGGATAGGTAAGGTAACACCGTAGTTTTCTGATAATTCAAAAGCAGTTAACCCCTGTGGCGCAGGGTGGATTGATGGAAGCCTGTTACAATAGAGGCCCCTTATGCAGGGCAGGAAGTTATGCTGATGATTGTGAGAACCAGGGATAGAAAGTGACAGCACATTAAGTGATTAGTTATAGATTTTTTTATTTTTTTATTTTTATATCATGGTGCCAGCACCACCAACCCGAGAGGGAGGTGTTGCACCAAGGGCCCTGATGTGGACTTGAATTGGGATGATGATGCAGTGAGCTGACACTCCTTTTTTTGGGGGGGGGGGGGGGGGGTTTTGAGGGGGTTTGTGAGGCTTTCTGGTGGAGTGGGGGCATGTAACAGTGAGTGGCTGCATGACGTAAAGGCTTTGCAGGTGCCTTTGCAGGTGATCTTTGCTGGTGAAGCAGACGCAGGTATCGCATCTTTTGGTTTTTGATATGCCGACTTCAGCGAATTTGTCTTTGTTGTTTTTTCTAATTTCTACCAGTAGGAGGTGCCTTAGCCAGAAGCTTTCAAATCCTATTTGTTTTAACCCTATTTTACAGGTAGGTTTATAACTAACGCCAGTAACGTATCACATGTGCATCTGATATTCAGACCGGTTTTTTACCATTTGTACTGGCAAGCCTCCACTCTGCAGTGTTGCATCATTGGAAGAGAGCCTTGTGAATCACAGGAAGTAACATGAGAGTCATACGACTGAAGCCCATGAAAATGTGTTCAGTTTAAAATCCCTATAAGGGGAAATGGCATGAGAAGAGGCCACATGGTCAGTAATATATTTCATATAATCATGTAATAAGCTAACAACTCGTCAGTTGCCCCATCATTGATATTTTCATTTAAGAAACATGTGACTGTCATTTATCGCCAAGATGTGAATGAAACATCACAGATGTTACAGATAATGTATTAACCTTTTACCCACATGCCGTGTAATGCATCTTGCTTAACTCAGGACAGCCAGATTAATGTGTAACTTGACGATATTGAGGGCTGGAAACAGATATTCCTTCTCTTTTTCCTCTTAGAGGAGCCTCGCGTGTCCTTGAAGCTTTGCGAAGTGTGATTTGTAAATGAGATAGGCGAGTATTACAGACCCTTGGTATTTCTCTTGGCGCCCTGCGATCAATTAAAGAGCGACAATAATAAATGTATACATTTAGAGGGATTTCGCCGCAGTGACAAATGATTTTACCCTTGAGCTATTGACATTGTCTGGGAATAAGCGGTGTCTGTCCCTGTTGTGTATTCTGTCTGAGGATCCCTTCCTCTGCTCGGGGAGTCTGAGGACATGGCAGACACGTATTCATCATTAACATGTGAGCATGGATGCACACAGGCATGCACACACACACTTTCTACACACAAGTATCCTTTGTTTAATGGGCATATTGCATGGCATATCTGCATTGTTTTATATCTCTCGGCTCGCAGGTCAAAAGAAAAGTTAGATTTAATTATTGTTCTTACTTATAATGGGATTGAGAGAGAAATATTTGTGTGGTTCCGTTGCTCGCCGATACCATCTTTAGAACGAGGTAATTGGACCCTCCCCTGTAGTCAACTGAGCGATGGTTGTGAGCTCTCTTATTAAGTGGGACGAGACAATTGAAGACTCGATGTGGTTACATCAAGTTCTGTGTTGTACAGGCGGCATTTTCTTTGCTCATTAATCTCACAACTCTCTTTTCAAATGTTTGTCCCATTTCTCTCTCTCCATGGTGAGCAGAGTTACTCTTCAGTGCTCTGTCTTGCCCACTTCTCATACCTTTTCTTTTGTATCTGACATGAAAATTGGAAAATATATCTTCTAATCCTTTTTTGATTTTATTCATGGCTTTGATATGTTACCTAGTCCATATGATTGATTGGTCGAGGAGCTGATGGAATCGTAGTAATAGAAGTCATTAAGCTGGTGGGGGATCTAATATTACCAATCTGCTAGCCCCTGAAAGATCCATCAATAGGTGAGAAATTTTCTCGCAGTGAGGGGGGTGACACATTTAACATATTTATATAATGTAATTTTCATGTGGGTCAGGTCAGGCTGGGAGTACAAAGGGCAATAGTGTTGGAGTGTGTGAGTTGAATCGGGGCGTATGCTAAGCAAATCAATAAAACATTAAAGGCAGCATGCAGAGAGCAGCCCATTTGGTACCTGTCTGCCAAGGGCAATGGTCTAGCCACTCAGAGAAGAGAGAAGGATTGGAGTTGCTGGGCTTGAGGAATGCTCTGGCACTAACATAATTGGAAGGTAGTTGCCTTATGACTGCAAATTGGGTTTTTTGCGCTTCATCAATACGCATTTTGACAAGCAGCGTCCATCACGGCGCATCTCACTTTTGCCACGTGGAGCGGCGAAAGAAGTGTCTCAATAATTACATTACATCTCTCCCTCTCACCCACCCCCAGCAACCTTCCTTATTGTTGGACAAGAAAAGCAATATGGTATAATTAGGTTTGATTGGGATGTGCTGGTGGTGGTGGAAGGGTGGTGGTGGTGGGGGTCGCATACGGTTTCCGGTGAGATTTGCAGATGAATGAAGTTACCATAGCGACGTGCATCTGTGTCCACTAGTGCATAAAGCAAGGCACGTGGGCACATAGGACAACAAATAACATCTGTTAACTGAGAGCATGCCAGGCGCACTGATGTTGACCCGCTGCGACAGATGAGCTAATGGTGCCTAAATACAAATGTGTAGCAGTTGCAGATGACCAGCTGGAAACATGTACAGTGTTTGACCTGTGAGTTGTTGAATTTGAGCCTTTCCCTGGCAGCTGGGGACTGGCTGCAAGGTTCATCAGCCTACCTAAATCTATATATTGGTTTGATTTAGCAATACACACACACATGCACACACACACACACACACACACACACACACAAGAGGTTGTTAATATATGAATTTAACATATAGCAATTTATGGTGGTTACTTGCTTTCCCTACAAGTAGTACAACAAAATAGAATAAAAAATCATGACGTAGATGCATGTTTACTTAAACGGCCTCTGCCCATTATCTTTGATTGATGGTTAATTCAAGCATCTTTGTAGCAAAAAATGATCTGCAAATAAAAACATAGCATTTTTCTCTTTTATTGGGATTAAAGGAAATGCTAGTGCACTTGGTTTATGGGCCGCAGGATGCGGTAGCTATGTAGAAGATCCGGGTAATCAAACCTTTTTGGCTTCATGCACCACTGAGCAACTTCCATTGGAATGAAAGGGCGCCCTGTCGCCGACGCTGTGCCCAGTTCTCTTCATAGATCCATGAGGGCAGCCTGTACTTGGTGTTGCCTGAGAGGCGAAGAAATCACTGGCTGTTCATAAAGCTTATTGCTGTGAGGGCGCAGTGATAACTAAAGGCCTCTCAGACAAGCTTATCAACATTTGTATTATCTCCTCTCCTCTATCACATGGGTTTGGGCAGCTGTAAAGTGAGAGGGCATTGTTTAGAGAGATTGCAGCCAGTAAATAAATGTGAAACTGTAAAAGTGAACGGGGCAAATGTAAACTACGCCCATGTAGGGCCAATGATAATCTTTTAAAAAGTTAAAATTTCAGACAAAGACACTTAAGCTAAGCCTAACCTATGAGCACACATAAGCGAGATACATTTTGGTGGGTTAGCAGCATGCAGTATGATGGAAAATTCACCCCAAAATACTTCATCTTGTGTCTATGTAGCTCGTTCTGTAATTTGACGGTGAATTTCTCTCCACGCAGAGCGTTGACAACAAGATGTCACTGCTTAACAACAACAAGTGAGGTTTCACTTGAAAATCTACGACAGCAATGGCAAACACCTCAGAATAACAGCAAGGACGTCTTCACTGAACAGCCGTATGGAGAGAAACCCCGCTTGTATGAAAGGTCAAACATAGAACAGGTAGAGAGACTCAGTAGACCAGAATGCAATGCAACCAGACACGGTAATTTACATTCTGTGCGAGTGACACCGACTTGGTTGTTGACAGGAAAAAAAAAAAAACCTTGCTCCACTATCATCATCATTATTGCTGCCTGCACCCACTCATGAAACCCACAGCTGAACGCAACACGTTAACACAGCAGGGTGAGGAAAGTAAATTATAATACACTGAGATGTAACCCCTGCACTGAGCAGAATGGACGGATAGCTGTGAAAGAGGATCACCGGATGGATTTGAGCGTGAAGTCTAATAAATATAATCCTCTGAACAACATCTGAGTGTTGATGTCACATATTTAAGCAAAAACCTGGAGGGTGTTGAAGCACTTTCTTTAACACATGAACATATGTTCCCACAGAAGCATTACAGACTCTATGGTCCTGCACAATTGTCCGTTCCTCTGGGAAGTGGAGCACAGGGAACTGCATTAGCAAGTGGGAGCTTTTCAACTTAACTGCTCACGGTGGGGGGGGGCGCTAAGTTCTAAATGTGAGGATGGATGATTCTGTAAAAGCATGGATTTCTTGTTGACCGGTTTGTCACTTAGCTGTGAGAAACAGGCAAACCGGTCAACCTGCACTTTGAGTCCAGGGTTATCCGCATAATGTCTGGAGTGCTACGAACCCCTCTCGTCTTTGTGTCTGCTTCTCATAAACACAGAGCTGGAAAAATAAAAGAACAGGAAGTGTACGACAGAGCAGCTCTGTTTGGTGTACAGTTTGGTGTGTCATCACATTCGGTTCATGGATGTTTCGGCCCGTGTTTTTGTTTTGAAATTGTGTAAACTTTTTTGCAAGAGATGTACACAGATAAGTGGATGTTTGGATTGCTGCTTGTTTAGTCATCCTAGTGTCTGTTATTGCAGTTATAATGACAGGCAATAATTGCCTAAGTATCATTTTCACGATGGGGCTACACAGACAAGAATCTTTGGGATGCTGGCGTGCAATGTTAAGACACTGACGGCAGTGGAGAAGGGACAGCAGAGTGTGACACTGTGCTTAAATCTTTAAATTTGACCTAATTTGTTAACTAAATGAAACATGAAAACTGTCTCCATTCGCTACCCTTCATGCATCGGCACTGCTCAGGTTTCATAAAATCTAGCTGGCTTGCCATGTGTGATTTTCCTTTGCAGGAATCGCCTGAAAGTAAAAACAATTATCCTGCTATTTTGGAGGCATATTTCTTTTAAATTGGACAGTCTGGGGATCTGTAATAAACCTAAGTGCAGGAATGAAGAAAAAGCTACTTTTAAAGCCGCCCACCTTGGGGAACATGCCACTGGAAATCCTCTGGCTCTTTTTAATACATCAAAACAGCAAATTAATCCTGAATACAGCACATGTACAGGCAGGTAAATGAAGACAAAGCCACAGTGGACCTGGGCTACATGCCTCTTATTACAGTCCATTGATAAACTCCACCTCGAGCCTTACAAATGGCTTATTGGGAAGTGTGGGAGAAACTTATTCTTAATAAGTCTGTCACTTTACAAGGGAAGTGTAAGCAAGAGAAAAATGGAGTCTCTGCACATATTGGTTCTACTCTTCTACGGTATCGCCTCAAAATAAGTAATATACTCAACCTTATACATATGGAAGCAAGAACATTTGCCATAGTTTAAAGTAGAAAAGATGAAGAAGTCATCACTGGTGCCAAAAAATGTAATGGGCTCCAATCATTTTCCACTTAGCCTTCTAAATAATGCCAACACAAATCCTCATTATTTGTCTCTGTGCTCACTGTGACTAAGCTCTTACTCATTGTCATGGCAAAGAAAGGCGAACCATGAAGTGTTGTGGAAGATTACGGTTCGGAGCAATGACTCAGGAGTGGCTGACGTGAAGCTCCAGGACGTCAGAATTGTCTACCGGCTGTTAATTGCAGTTATTATTCAGTTTTAATTGTTGCGTGATGGGAATCAGCGGTTAGTTCTCTAATAAGGGATGTGCAACCCACATTTTATGCTACAACAAACAAAGAAAAGATTTCAGATTTATTATCTCATCAACAACTCAGTACTGTATAAAAAGACATCCGTGGATTAATTTACATGAAAAAGAAAAGGCGTTAATAATATTCAAAGGTCAAAACAGCTGCAAGAAACATTTTTAAGCAGCTGGTCATGCAAATTTGTAAAACTGTCACTCTCTCTCTCTATATATACATATATATATCAGCCATATAATTATGACAGCATGGGCACCCTGACCGGTCCGCAGCTACGCCTCCCCATATGCAACAAACTGTGATGCTCTGTGTGTTCTGACACCTTTCTATCAGAACCAGCATTAACTTCAGCAGTTTGAGCTACAGTAGCTCTTCTGTTGGAGACATCAATGAGCCTCAGCCGCCCATGACCCTGTCTCCGGTTCAGCGGTTCTCCTTCCTTGGACCACTTTTGGTAGGTACTGACCACTGCAGACTGGGAACACCCCACAAGAGCTGCAGCGTTGGAGATGCTCTGACCCAGTCGTCTAGACATCACTGTTCGGACCTTTTCAAAATCGCTCACATCCTTATGCTTGCCCATCTTTCCTGCTTCAACACATCAACTTCAAGGACAAAATGTCCACTTTGTGCCTAATAGACCCCCCCACTGACAGGTGCCATTGTAACCAGATAATCAATGTTCTTCACTTCATCTGTCAGTGCTCATA